>PVKE010019296.1:0-28660 GCA_004027555.1 Craseonycteris thonglongyai | reverse complement strand
AAATTTCTTCCAGTTACATTATAAAATTTTGACATAATAAAATAAATATTTACTTTTATAATTACTATCACAGAAAGATATTATGGTTTCTATGTTTTCCAATTACTCATTTAATGCAAAAACTATGAGATTCAACCATCCACTGAAAATAATATCTTTTAAGAATAGAGGAGATTTTTCAAAGTAAGATAACTCTACTGCTACTTTATAACTGTAAATAATACCTACTTTCTGCCTACCTCTGCTCTTAACTTATGCTCCTTTTCCTTGTTTTTACTAATCAAAAATGTCTCGTAGTTTTAGCCTGCCTGTTAGAGGAGTTATATATACCAACTTAAAGAAATCAATAAAAATTATGGTTTACATCGTGTTATCTTTTTAAAAGAATTATTTTTTAATTGTTTAAGAGAATGTGTGAGAAAGGGAGAGAAAGGGGAGGGCCCAGAGCAGTCTCCATAATTGTACATCATTTGTTGTGACATGATTTTATTCCACACAGTGGATGTGGGGACATGTAGAGCGGGAACTGAACTGGGGGCCTCCCAAATGGGAGGTGAGAACCTTCTTCACTCAGCGGTTACCAGTTACATCAGTTCAATATATGGGGTTTTCATGGGCTGGGGCCAAGAACTGAACCTTGGACCTTGTGATAGTGAGGCAAGTGTTCAACCACTGAGCTATCCTGTAATCCCCAAGTCTTATCATTTAAAATGTGGTTTACAGCAAATAGAAAGAGTTAAGCTAAGATATACTATGAACTAAACCAAGATATAAAATTATTTCCATAAAGGCTGACCTTAAGAAATGTTATCTGGTGGAATCTTTCTCCAACTCTGATATTCTAAGATTCCAAAATCACTTTTTGCAGTAAAAAGCAGTAAACAATAATTTAGCTATTAGATCAGGACCATAGAATCAGATATTACTAATTACTTACTACAATATTAAGTTACTATCATAGTAAATTAACTTACTGTTTCTAATTGATTATTTACAAATGCATTTGAAATACACAGTTGACTTATGAATTTAAGAATTACAACATGAGCTATGTAAGTCCATTGGATGAAAACTTACTCATTTCAAAGAAGATACAATAATTAGAATTATTCTGTTTTAGCATCTGGATGTATTTCTAGGTTTCTCAATTATTGAAGTCTTACTTATTATTCAGAATTCTCAGTGAAAAAAGCAAGTATAGCAACCACTAGTTGTTAAAAAAAAAGCACATTCGTACCAGCCTAGAAAAAAAACAATAAATATTTGTTCATACTTTTTAATAAAAAAATATACAATGGAACAAATTTCACAGCTTCATTGACTAATTGGTAATTCATACCTCATGTTATTATGCTCCCATCTTTGACTTGTTTTAAGATAAAATGCTTCCACTACCTTCTACCCAGGGTTATTTTGTAAAAAGGAAGTTATTTTCCCCATTCTTTTATTTTTGATTGCTTTTAAAATATCTCTATTTAATGAGAGGGTAGAAATGTAACCTCATTTTCAAAATAGTCACTTAAGACTAAATATTAATATGATATACATATAGGATAGGATTCCCTGTAGAAAAATATTCTACAAGGAAGCTGGGATGGCTCAGTGGGTTAAGCGCTCGCTTTGAAGCCCTAGAGCCAGAGGATCGAATTCTGGCCCCAGCCCAGGCGGACCCACATGCTGAGCTGGGGTGTAGCCCCCCATTCAGTTCTTGCCGGGACCTATGTGGGAGGCTCCTGGCCCAGTTCCTGCCCTGCGCAGCCCTGTGCTCACCTGTGGAGTGAAACTATATGGAAAACGAATGCTGTCAACTGTGGAGACTGCTCTGGGCCCTCCCCCTTCTATCTGTCTCTATCAAAAAACAATAAAAATAAATCTTAAAACAAAACCACTAATTGTTATTTAAATCTTACAGCACAGTGAGTTTTCATATGTGAAATAAATATTGCCATAGACACAAACATATATATATATATATATATATATATATACTTATCTGTAGAATCTTTTTCTTTTTTTTAATTTTGTGCTACAAGATTTAAATAACGATTAGTCTTTTTATTTAAGATTTATTTTTATTGGTTTTTGACAGAGAGAGATAGAAGGGGGAAGGCCCAGAGCAGTCTCCATAGCTGACATTAGTTTTTCATATAGTTTCACTCCACAGGTGGGTGTGGGGCTGCACAGGGCAGGAACTGGGCCAGGAGCCTCCTGCATAGGTCTCGGCAAGAACTGAACTGGGGGTACACACCAGTTCAACATATGGGTCAGTATGGGCCAGGCCCAGGATTTGATCCTCGGGCTCCGGGGCTGCAAAGTGAGCACTTAACCAGCTGAGCCATCCCAGCTTCCCCAATAATTAGTCTTAAAAAAACCCTCAAATTTGAAGCTTTCACAGATAATAGAATCTACAAACTGACTCAGGAATGGCATAAGTTAATGAAAAATCAGTAAATATTAAAGCAGAAAGATGAAACACATGGACATATGGACATAAAGTGAAAATAAAAGCTAACTAACATATGTGAAGAAAGAATAAAACACATTTATCTAATATGGTGCATTGAGCTAGACTAGGAAGTTCTTAAAAACAAGATTCTTCATAAAATCACAATGTTTTCTCTCAAAAAAGAATATATATAATTTATAGTTTAATAATATAATCAGACTTATACTTTTTAAGGAAAGGAATCAAAGCTTCCTTTACAATAAAAGATGATATAATTGTAGTGTGAATAATGCTGTATTCTATTATTGATTAAAAGGGTTTGACCATGACATTTCATTCATCAGATTCCATTTCTCATTACAAGAAAACAATCCACATTTCTCAAGTATATGGGTGGTTTCTCACTACTAAGTTTTCTTTGAAATCTCTTTTTTTTTTGCCTTAACTTCTGTTTATATTATGATTTTTATCAGAATTGCAGGCTCCTATCATCACAGTCCTTCAGAATTTGAATCCATCCCAAAGATTAAAAAAAACAACTATTATGAAACGGAATGTGCACACAAAGAAATTTTAGCTTCATTTTATTATCACATTAATTCAAATCTTTGTATCAGTTGCAGACATAAGTATAAATCATTAACTATTAAGGTCATATTAATAGACTCCCACTAATTAAAAACAGAAACCAACTGACTTCTCTAGAACTGGTACAAAACCACTCATATGATTCAATAATAGTCCAGTCTGGTGAATTGCCATAACATGCTGATCATAACACCTCTGAAATCATAGTAAATTGCAATGCATTGGCTACCCTGTTCCCATTTCACTTCTCTGTTAACTTAACGTGTCTACTAGTAACAAAGTGAACTTAAGATAAATCTTAATGGGATGCCAGGATAGCTCAGCAAGTTGAATGCTTGCCTTGAAACCGTGAGGTACAACGATTGAATCCCGGTCCCAGCCCCAGCCCACAAAAACCCATATGCTGAACTGTATGCAGGCAACTGCCAACCACCAGGATGGTGGTAAAGGTTCTCACCTCCCATGCAGGAGGCCCCCAGTTTGGTTCCCACAGTGCAGCCCCGCATCCACCTGTATGGATTGAAACTGCATCACAATTAATGATGTACAACTATGGAGACTTCTCTGGGCCCTCCCCCTTCTCTCTCTCTCTCTCTCTCTCTCTCTCTCTCTCTCACCTCTCAAACAATAAAATAAATAAGAAAAATAAAAGATAAATCTTAAAAATTAAAGCACATAGAAAAATCAAATTATACTTTCTTAACATAGACCCCCAAATAAAACTTTAAAAGTTTTAAGATATGAGTTGGATGGGGGACAACACAATCATAGAAGAAATCCCCTAATAGGTGTTTTTAAATATATGCATGTGTTCGTGCCCACAGGTGTGTATACATATATGTACACACATGATTTTCTCAGTATTCATAATTGTTTAGTGATGAAAAAAAAAAAAGTCTTGTCTTGATAAAGCACCTTGCCCTCCTGAAGGTATCTATCTCAGTAGAAAAGAGTAGTATAGAATCTGGAGAACAATATTTGAAGTGAAATAAAAGGAACTCTTAAAATAGAATCTGCAATCATGAAATCAGAATATTTTATAAACAAAAGCCACACTATATGAGGTACCTTTGCTGTCTCCAAAATTCAATACTCCTGGGGAGAGCCCAGAACAGACTGTGTTATGCTGATTTCTGTTATTAATAAACCGTGTTGGAAACAACCCACTAAGAGGAATAGGGCATTGAATAATATGTCAGTGGCAACACAAAATGTGTGTAAATAACAACATTTTTACGTTGTAATTTTAAAATCAGGATTAAAATGTGATTTCAAAATAAGAAAGTAATATTTTGTGTTATACTAACCATTGTATATAGGAAATATGAAAATGCTCAGATATAAGGTAAATAGGAAGATGTAAGTCTCAAAAATAGCAAATTTAAACAAATTTCTAAAAATTTATAAAAAACGTGAAATTATTTGGCACATATAGTTATTGTTTAAGGGCCGGGATGAAAAACCACTTTTCTAAACTTGAACATTTTTTCATACTTAAAGTAGATTTGAAAAAAAAAAAAGATGTTAACTTTGAGTTTGACTTCAATATATGTATTGGGGCAAATAACAATTGTGTTGAAATTTTATTAGTTTTATTGTTTGAGGAGTTATTTGAGGATACAGATTGATAGAGAATGAAGATATCGAAAGGATAAACAGTATTGTGCATCATAAAGTAAAAGAAATAGAAAACAAACAATATAGCAGTGCTCTCATTATATATATATATATATATACACATATATATATATATATACTCATTTATAATGAGTATATAAATTATATATATACTCATTTATATATATATAAAATGAGTCACATATGTCATTTAAAATTTTCTGATAGTCACATAAAACAGCAAAAAGAAACAGATGAAATTAACTTTAACCGTATGTCTTCCTTAACCCAGTATATCAAAAATATCATCTTTGCAACATATAATCAATATACAGAAAAAGCAATGACATATTTACCAATCTCTTTGGTATCCTGAGTCTTTAAAACCTGTTACGTTTTACACTAACAGCACATCTCAATTTGGGCACATGCATAGTAGCTACTGTTCTGAATACACAGCCTTAGAGGACTGAGTAGCAACCATCATGAATCCTACCCCTTATAAGTAATCTGCTTTTAAGGAAAGCAAAGTAAGTACACATAGGAGATCTCAGAAGTATAAAATATCACTCAATCATAAATTCAGTATTTTCCTTCTTGAATGTGAAAACATACCAGTGGACTCTGCCACAGAAGTGTAGTCAAGGGTCAGAAGTAGGTCTGGAAAGGCGTCTGAAGGAAGTATAGGGCATGCTTCTTTTATCAGTGCCTTGCATTCACACTGAAGCCACCCTTACCTCGCAAAACAAAATTGCCTCCGTTGGAGGCATCGAGCTGCATAGTTCTTACTCATATAGATTCTTTTTTTTTTTTAATTTAGACTTACGGTGATTTGGAACAAAATATTTTTTAAAGACACCTTTTTTCAATATGCATATATTTTAAAGTTAATCCTTCTGCCCCTCCCTTACATTCTTTGTGGCTTGGTAGCCTTTGTACAGTGCTCTCGCTAAATAAATAAATATATGTATGTTGGGAATAAGGGAGGGTGCACCTTTATAAGATGTATGGCATGTGGGGAAGTCATGTTGTGAAAAGCGCCTTACTCACGAGGCCCCCTGACCCTTTGAAATACCCTCAGCTCTTCTTAGAACCACAGGAAGCCTATTTGTTTATAGAAGTGAGCCAGGTGTCTCTTTTTCATAAATTCATAATTGATTAATCATCATCATCTAGGAAAATAAAGGGCAACACCATGATGAGAGTCTGTATTTTCCATCTGTACATTAAATAGAACATTTTGAATGAGAAGTGATGAAGAGACAAAGAGAAACAGAGAGCAGGAAAGAAAATGTGAGTATTCTAGATAAGAGGATTTATAATTTAATCATTTCATAACCTCTAAGCCATTTAAATTTTACATCTAAGTTAGTAAAACCCTGTGCATTGACACAGTCTGTGAGTAGGTTATTCTAAAATTATGCATGATATAGTTATTTTTCAGAATAATATCCAGGGTAAAGGAACAAAGTAAAACATTATATAATTGTCTTTTTAAAAAACTGCTGTACTTGGTTAATGAAAATGATATTTTACTTAAATTATTTTTGAATAAAATAGATTTGACACTATGAGAAATACAGATTTATAAATGACAATGTACTTTCTTGAAAGCTTCCAGTATTTATTTAAAAATGAAAAATTGCCATTTAAGAGAGGTGGCAGGAAGGGAGAGTAAAATGATAACTAGGCACTAAAGAACTAAACCATGGAAGAGATAAGCAATCATATTAATTTATCAAGCAGACACTAGCTAAAGGCAGATGACTTCAAGTCAAAACGAAACAAAACAAACAAACAAACAAAAAATCATGTGACCGCAATGAGAGGATAGTAGGTGAGAATAATATAACCATCTGTCTGTACACTGAAATATCAAGGGTGAACTTTATCAGTCTGGGCTATGTGATAAGTGACAAAGCCATAATTACACATGAAGAGCTTACTGTGAAGACCACATTTTGAAGAATACAAAGTAAATATTAAAACTAGTTTACAAGCACAACAATAAATAATTGCTAGCTAACAAAAAAGTGACCATTGTTTTAGTGTTTCACCTTGTAGCTTTATAAAAATAAAACTTTGTTCTCAATTGTGATTTACAGGTAATCAAGCTGTATCATATTTCAGAATAGGCCAATGTTTATCACTGATATAGCCCAGAAGGACACAGCTGACCAACTAGATAAATCAACACCCTTCTATGTTCTGAGTACTCAAAGCGTGGTGGATGGGGTAGGAGGGCTGTCCAGAGAGTATCCAGGTACGTAACTGTTCTTGTTATATTGCAATGGCTGCATTTTTTCTAGACAACCCTTGTACATGGACTCATCATCATCACCTGGGAATTAGTGAGAAATTTAGATTTCCAAGCCCTACTCCATATGTACTGAATCAGAATCTGAATTTAACAAGATTGCCAAAGAATTTAAAGGTAGATGAAATGCGAAGAAATGCTGTTTATTAGTTTTGCATTTGCTTTTCACCAAGTGTAGCCAGATCTAGCTATACTCTGAGCATCACATGTACCAAAGAAAGCTGAACAATTATGTCTGTCAAAATGTTTCTATTTATTTATTTATTTTTATTGTTAAATTTACTAGGGTGACCTTGATTAGTAAATATTTTGGGGATGTCAGGATGTCTCAGTGGCATGAGAGCTCACTTTGCAGCCCCAGGGTGAGAGGATAGAGTCCTGGTCCCAGGCCCGCCCAGGCGGATCCATATGCTGAACTGGGGTGTGCTTCCGGTGTGGGGGGCCCCCAGTTCGGTTCCCATCAAGGTGAGTTTTCCATGTGAGGGGCCTCCTGTTCAAATCCTGGCTTGCAGAGACGTTCTTTCCATGTGGGAGACCCCCAGCCTGGTTCCCACCATGCTTGGCCTCCACCAACCTGTGTGAAACAAAACCGTGCCAAAAAAATGATGTACAACCATGGAGACTGCTCCCCCTTCTCTCTGTCTCGCTCTGTCTGTCTCTCTGTCAAAAACAATAGGGGAAGCTGGGATGGCTCAGTGGGTTGAGCGCTCACTTTGCAGCCCTTGCAGCCCTGGAGACCGAGGATCGAATCCTGGCCCCAGCCCGTGTGGACCCATATGCTGAACTGGGGAGTGCCCCCAGTTCAGTTGTCTCTCTGTATCTCTGTCTCTGTCTCTGTCTCTCTCTGTGAAAAATAAATAAATAAATAAAAATATATTAAAAAAATAAATAAAAAATAATTAACTTAAAAAAAACACAAAAAAACAATAAAATAAACGTTTAAAAATATATTTTTGTAATTTCTGAGTGTTGCCTTGTAACAGTCTATGTGGTCAATATTAGAAAGTCTTATAGGGGAAATCTATGGTGTGCTTTCAATCAAAATATGTTGTTGCCTATAGATTTTCTCTCAATCTACAGAATTTCAAAAAATAAGAGGAAGAAGATTTAGATTAGAAAATTGTATTTTTATTTCATAATTTTCTTCAAGTATATAACTAGTTATTTTGTGGAAAACTTGTTTGATCTGATCAAGACACATGAGTTGTTTCACTTGAAGAAATGACTGAGTGTACATGTGTCTGTGTTGCTAAACCCTAAAGTCATTTCACAGTTAGTTTTTAAAAAAGAAAAAGAAATATTATTATATTTAAAATAATTACCTAGATTTATAAGGCATGATCTTGTTACCTGAACCAGCCTATAATTTAATATAAATGTTAATTTAAATGAAACTTTTATTATATTAAATTTTGGCAAGTCACTTATTTAGAAAAATTTTCATCTCAAATAGAAAGTGATTTTTACCATATACTACATAGTCTATCATTTTCTAAGACATTACTCTACCATTTACCAGCATAACATGCTAAAATTTCAGATTACTTTTAATTTAATAAGTACTTCTAAAACAAAGAAAAAGTTAAAAATCATCTTCACCTCGATTTAAACCAAGGAAAGAATAAAAGATGGCAAATCTCTACAAACATTGAAAAAAGACAGCAAGATCCATACGTCAGTAACAAATTGGGACAATGAGTTCTTTTGCATAAAAAATGCTGCATAGGGGAAGCCAGGATGGCTCAGTGGGTTAAGTGCTCACTTTGCAGCGCCGGGGACCCAGGATCGAATCCCCGCCCTGGCCCCTGTGGACCCACATGCTGAACTGGGGAGTACCCCCAGTTCAGTTCTCTCTCTGCCTCTGTATCTCTCTCTCTCTCTCTCTCTCTCTCTCTCTCTTAAAAACAATAAAAATAAATAAATAAATAAATAAATAAATAAATAAATAAATAAATAAAATAAAACCTATACTTAAAAAAAACCCCAAAACGCTGCATAAGCAGATTATTCAAAATTATGTTTTGCAAAACTCTGACCTCACAAAAATCTCTGAAAAAATATACACAGCACAAAGTAAGTTTAGGGTTCTCTGAGGGACTCAAGTGAAGATTAGTATATAGAATTTCTGAGAAGGTCTCCAATTAAATATCAGAACGTTTCAAACATATTTGACTAATGTGTTATTTTATATTTTATTGTGTAACGTATACTGATATTTTATAAAATATCAGTTTGGTTGCTATAAGAAGTTATTAGTGCCTATTAATTCAGTTTAGTCATAATAAAAACCAATTTAATATTATAGTGTGCCAGTTTCAACAGCTATTTATTTACTTGCTACCAAAATATACTATTATTTTTGCCTACTTTCAGTGAAAATCTAAAAAAGTAGATTCCACCTTCATCATAAGCTAATATGCATGAAATAGTGATTGAGGATTAAAATTTAATATTATTTTATGTGAACATGATAATAATACTCTGTACATATAATTGGGTATATATACATATTGAAGTGGAGGCCAAAATATAATGTGATATGCTTTTCTTAAGTGCATCATGCATACATGCTAATATGATCATTGTTCAAATCTAAAAGAATAAAAATTTTATTCAGAAATTAGCCAAACTACAGTATTACATCTTGAAAAGTATTTTTTTTAAATCAGCTTTATGCATTTTTCTTTATGGAGGTTGTTCTAGAATAAAATGGTCCAAAGTAGTACATGGAAGAGAAAAATAGTATTTTATTTTTTATTACATTTAAAGTAAAATTGTTCTTGCATTTCTAGATCTTTAATTATGTTTAATATTTTATTAATCTGTGTTGCTCATATATTGTCAATTATAGTGTTCATAATGTTGACTTTAAATAGTTCTTGAAGCAAAAAAATGTATAATTAAATAAATTAGCTGCTTACTAATTATTGTATGAATCCTTACTAACTACACTAATCTACAAACTTTAAAAAGAATTACATAGGAGTTATATATTTCAGTTTTTGTTTTGGTTTTTTGTAAATAACAAAGGCAATAAAGCAAAAAAGTCATCCATTCTTATAAGATAATTGAAAACATCCTTAATGCATGAATATTCTGAACTTCAATCATTCACTAAAAGGTTTTTGTCATACTTGTTGATTGATAAGAGTTAATACAAAGAAGATAAGCTGAAAGGCAAAGTTTAATGATACCAACTATTTTGGTGTCTTAAAACACTTTGTTTTGAGGTTCAGTTAATACAATTTATTCTTCTATATTTATCAAATAAGTAGGTAACTCATCTTTTTTTCTATGTACTGATTCATTAATCTCCTTATAAATTTTGCAAACAATGTGAAATGTGAATATTCTCACCTTGTAGAAATCCTTCCATTTTTCAACCTGTGTAGGGTCATTTGCTCTCCTATTGTCATTCAGCAAATTGATGTTAGAGTCAAGATACATCGTTTATAGTTCCCGAGTCCTATATATTTCCTCAGAGCATTCAATTACCCACCAGAGAGAAATGGCAAATATTAGCAGTGATTTATGGTAAATTGTTAGCTATTGTTCCATTATCCATTTATCCCATGGAGAGCTTTGCCTATCTAGAAATTACTGCACCTCTAATCTGCACTTGGTTTTTAAGGAAAGATCCACTGAGGATATCAGCTAAATCATGAAGATTCAGAAGTTTTGGTTAAGTACATTGTCCCAAATAAAGAGTCATGTGTTATATTTCCCATTATAAAAATAACAACTGGGAAAAATGCTAGTTTTGCTTTGATCCCTTTTTCAATGGTGTTTCCATTTGAATCATTCGTTTTCTTTTTATTTCTCAAGGGGGTCATCACTTAAGGGTCATTTCAGCTATTCTCTTCTGCGTACTTTACAGCAACATTCCATTTTTAAATCTGCTAACCTTCCTGCTCACATGGTTGCTTCCTCCTCTGAGTTCATAGGTTAAAATAGAAAGAGATTATTATTAGGTGATTGTATGATCTTGCAAACATATAGGTAGGTCAGATTTGAGAGGGTACCTATTGAATTGATATTCTCATTTGTTGTTGGTGAAGCATATTGCAGGTAAGGGTGTATGTACTTTGTAGGCGAATGTCCAGGTCAGAGTTTTCATTGGCTTACATAAAACTCCAGGTAAGGCTTGGACTCAAGTTCCTGTGTCGCAAAAGCCTACTGCTGAGACTTCAGACCACAGTTATAAAGATAATAATGCTAGTTATTCCATCTGTAATTTTAGAGATATAACCATATAGATAGAACTATTGTGAAAACAAACAGTATTACTCTTGATAGCTACCAAGAGGTTAATGGAGACCTGAAGAGAAAGCATGACTTCCTTGGAGGAGGATACACAGAGTTGGGACCACAGTCCTGATTGGGAATCTGACTCATTCAAGTTCTACTGCTGTGTAACAAATTACCCCAGAATGAGTTGCTTAAAACAATTAAATTTTGGTTGGGTAATTTGCACATGGACTCTGTCTCTCAGGCAGTTGTAATTGGGTGTCAGCTGGGGTGGATTGCGATCATTGGAAATTTTACCCAAATGGGACATTTGAGACAGCAAACTAACTGGGTTAGCAGGTAATGCTGACTCTCGGCTACAAGCTCCCCAGGGGCTCTTGATGGAGCATCTGCACATGGCCTCTCCAGCATGAAGGTCTCAGGGTAGTTAGACTTATGACACTGGGTATGGTTTTCCCTAGTGTGTGCACGCCAGAAAAAACAGGAGGAAATTATGTGACTTTGCCTAAACTAGCCTTGGAAGAATCCATTAGCACTGCAACCAGATTTTATTGGTCAAAGCATTCAGTCCTTCCCAGATTCAAATGGAAGTGACATACATCCCACATTTCAGTAGCAGGACTGTCAATGACTTTGGGACCCTTTTGAAAAACCACCATACTCTGAGTTGAGTCTGATAGTACCTCGTTATATTATGTCTCTCCTAGTGAGAGACCTTACAAAAGTTTTCATTTCTCGTGTCCCTCTGAATGGTCAAAAATATACTTCTCATGCTAAAACTACAATGGACTTGAAAATAAGAAAAATTGTTATTTAACCAATGTTTAAAGTTTAGCAGCATATCATTTAACAACCACACACACACACACAAAGTCAACAAAATATACCTGAGTACTGCTCTGTGAAAGGCTCAAACTTAGGTACTGAAAATACACTTACTAAAGAAAATTAAATTGCCTTCAAGTCTAGCAGGAAAGGCAGAAAAGTCATCTGGGAATTAAAAATAATATTGCTAAGTTGTGACAGAAGCATACGCAGGGTCAGCTATGCAAGGGTTTTACTGAACATGATGGTACAGAAATAGTGGCAGAAGATTGAGGTTAGAGTGACATTTGGAAGGATCCTTGACCAACAAAGTAGCCAGATCTCTCCTTGACCAAAGAAGTGACATTCCAGACACATATACACTGAAGAAGTCAAGTATTACGAACAAAATATTTCAGTTCAATTTGATCTGGCTTTGGTGTAAGAAGATGTAAATGTGGTACTTAAAAATGAGTCTGCAAAAGGCCAGAAACAAAGTTTCTTCTATCATGGTCAGGAGTTTGTATATAAAATTATATGTGTATGTATAGAGATAGAGATATATATGTGTATATGCATATATACACACATATGTATGTGTATTATATGCATATACACCTATACTATATACATATATATGTATATACACACATATGCATATACACATATACATATATATATATATATATATATAGTCATTTAATATTAATGTAACTCAATTTAAAAGCAAAAGTTGGTATTACATGATTTTGGTGATGGTACCTTCCAACAGCAGAAACAGTTTAATTACAGTTTTCATGGCAGTCAAGATGCATAAAGTTAAAATAGAATTTGGAGCAGAGAGGAAGGATATTTAAAGAAACCACGGATGTCTAAAACAAAGAGTATGTGAAACATAAATTAAATAGGATTAAATTCAGGTGTTGACTTAGTTTAACTTTGCCATGGCACAATAAGGTTCAAACCATCCAGTATTTGCATTTACATAGAATAATCAAGACAGGGCAAGCACTAGGAAGAACGGACTCTTCCTTTTAATTCTCAGAGGACACAACACATGGCACGAGTATCAGTTGGCTACTGTGATTTTTACTGCTTGTGAGCTACCTAATTAAAGTGACTAGAGTTTCTTAGATCAGGTATAAACCAAAGATCTTTTCTAGTTAAAATTTCCTGCATATGGAATGTGCTAAAGTTAGGATAAATACGCAGGATGTTATTTACAGCTCCAAAATTTAATTATTTAGAAGAATGTCTGTGGACATAAATGAGATGCAGGAAAATAATGTAACAGGAGAAAGTGGGTTTCTGATTCTCAGGTTCAAGACAATGGGGACTTGCTCCCCAAAATGTGCTCTGAGAGCAGCAGTGTGGGCATCCACCAGGAGATTGAAATGCAGAATCTTGGGTGCTAATGTTTAACCAGATACCCAAGTGATTCTTTTAAACCTAAAAATCTTGGAAGTATCGAGAAAGGATTGAAGACACTATAGGTTTAGGATCACTCTGAAAGCTGTGCTGTAGGCCTTTGCCTTTGTTCTCACAGGTTGGTTGAAAGAACAAGTTAAATTTTAAAGAGGAGGAAAACACATAAAGGAATAAAGATGAGAAAAATGTAAAAGCTAGTTCCTGTGTGGTGGTTGGAGGGCTGGTTTGAAGAAGTAATTAAGGACAGGTACTCATACACGGAATGCCCCCTTTTATGAGCTGGTAATCTCTACCAAATCTTTCATTACAAAATCAAAAGCATGTAATTCTGTAACATAACAACATTATACTGAAGCACACAATACTACTTTTAAAAGGGTGTTACTTCTGCTGGACCCTGTACGTAATTGCTTTACATATACGGGGGCTGTCCAGAAAAAATCCCACCATTGTCAATATAACAAGAACAGTTACATGGCTGGAAATACATAAGGGCTGTCCAGAAAGTATCCAGACATGTAACCGTTCTTGTTATATCGACATTGGCTGTTTTTTTTGTTTGTTTTTTTTCTGGAAAACACATATACAGAGGGTGCAAAAAATGTATGCACATTTTAAGAAAGAAAAAAAAAACTATTAAAATTGTAATAATATATACCGATAACAAAAGATAAATACAAGCCACGTTTGACTTTTGCAATTACAGGAGGTGCTCACGGTGGTTATCGTCAGTACTTATGTAATGGTGTGTAATACATAGATAACACCTCTTAAAATGTGTACACAATTTTTGCCACCCTCCACCCTGGATATATGTGTGTATATAAGTAATTGAAATAAATAACAGACAGTTAGAAGCAGGCATCCTTTGCTACTATGTGCCAGCCACTGTCTTAGGCACTTAATAGCAAAGGATGCCTGCTTCTAACTGTCTGTTATTTATTTCAATTACTTATATACACACATATATCCAGGGTGGAGGGTGGCAAAAATTGTGTACACATTTTAAGAGGTGTTATCTATGTATTACACACCATTACATAAGTACTGACGATAACCACCGTGAGCACCTCCTGTAATTGCAAAAGTCAAACGTGGCTTGTATTTATCTTTTGTTATCGGTATATATTATTACAATTTTAATAGTTTTTTTTTTCTTTCTTAAAATGTGCATACATTTTTTGCACCCTCTGTATATGTGTTTTCCAGAAAAAAAACAAACAAAAAAAACAGCCAATGTCGATATAACAAGAACGGTTACATGTCTGGATACTTTCTGGACAGCCCTTATGTATTTCCAGCCATGTAACTGTTCTTGTTATATTGACAATGGTGGGATTTTTTCTGGACAGCCCCCGTATATGTAAAGCAATTACGTACAGGGTCCAGCAGAAGTAACACCCTTTTAAAAGTAGTATTGTGTGCTTCAGTATAATGTTGTTATGTTACAGAATTACATGCTTTTGATTTTGTAATGAAAGATTTGGTAGAGATTACCAGCTCATAAAAGGGGGCATTCCGTGTATGAGTACCTGTCCTTAATTACTTCTTCAAACCAGCCCTCCAACCACCACACAGGAACTAGCTTTTACATTTTTCTCATCTTTATTCCTTTATGTGTTTTCCTCCTCTTTAAAATTTAACTTGTTCTTTCAACCAACCTGTGAGAACAAAGGCAAAGGCCTACAGCACAGCTTTCAGAGTGATCCTAAACCTATAGTGTCTTCAATCCTTTCTCGATACTTCCAAGATTTTTAGGTTTAAAAGAATCACTTGGGTATCTGGTTAAACATTAGCACCCAAGATTCTGCATTTCAATCTCCTGGTGGATGCCCACACTGCTGCTCTCAGAGCACATTTTGGGGAGCAAGTCCCCATTGTCTTGAACCTGAGAATCAGAAACCCACTTTCTCCTGTTACATTATTTTCCTGCATCTCATTTATGTCCACAGACATTCTTCTAAATAATTAAATTTTGGAGCTGTAAATAACATCCTGCGTATTTATCCTAACTTTAGCACATTCCATATGCAGGAAATTTTAACTAGAAAAGATCTTTGGTTTATACCTGATCTAAGAAACTCTAGTCACTTTAATTAGGTAGCTCACAAGCAGTAAAAATCACAGTAGCCAACTGATACTCGTGCCATGTGTTGTGTCCTCTGAGAATTAAAAGGAAGAGTCCGTTCTTCCTAGTGCTTGCCCTGTCTTGATTATTCTATGTAAATGCAAATACTGGATGGTTTGAACCTTATTGTGCCATGGCAAAGTTAAACTAAGTCAACACCTGAATTTAATCCTATTTAATTTATGTTTCACATACTCTTTGTTTTAGACATCCGTGGTTTCTTTAAATATCCTTCCTCTCTGCTCCAAATTCTATTTTAACTTTATGCATCTTGACTGCCATGAAAACTGTAATTAAACTG
Source organism: Craseonycteris thonglongyai (assembly GCA_004027555.1). Lineage (NCBI taxonomy): Eukaryota > Metazoa > Chordata > Mammalia > Chiroptera > Craseonycteridae > Craseonycteris > Craseonycteris thonglongyai. The sequence continues at coordinate 12,783 of PVKE010019296.1, read as the reverse complement.
TTTCTGCTGTTGGAAGGTACCATCACCAAAATCATGTAATACCAACTTTTGCTTTTAAATTGAGTTACATTAATATTAAATGACTATATATATATATATATATATATGTATATGTGTATATGCATATGTGTGTATATACATATATATGTATATAGTATAGGTGTATATGCATATAATACACATACATATGTGTGTATATATGCATATACACATATATATCTCTATCTCTATACATACACATATAATTTTATATACAAACTCCTGACCATGATAGAAGAAACTTTGTTTCTGGCCTTTTGCAGACTCATTTTTAAGTACCACATTTACATCTTCTTACACCAAAGCCAGATCAAATTGAACTGAAATATTTTGTTCGTAATACTTGACTTCTTCAGTGTATATGTGTCTGGAATGTCACTTCTTTGGTCAAGGAGAGATCTGGCTACTTTGTTGGTCAAGGATCCTTCCAAATGTCACTCTAACCTCAATCTTCTGCCACTATTTCTGTACCATCATGTTCAGTAAAACCCTTGCATAGCTGACCCTGCGTATGCTTCTGTCACAACTTAGCAATATTATTTTTAATTCCCAGATGACTTTTCTGCCTTTCCTGCTAGACTTGAAGGCAATTTAATTTTCTTTAGTAAGTGTATTTTCAGTACCTAAGTTTGAGCCTTTCACAGAGCAGTACTCAGGTATATTTTGTTGACTTTGTGTGTGTGTGTGTGGTTGTTAAATGATATGCTGCTAAACTTTAAACATTGGTTAAATAACAATTTTTCTTATTTTCAAGTCCATTGTAGTTTTAGCATGAGAAGTATATTTTTGACCATTCAGAGGGACACGAGAAATGAAAACTTTTGTAAGGTCTCTCACTAGGAGAGACATAATATAACGAGGTACTATCAGACTCAACTCAGAGTATGGTGGTTTTTCAAAAGGGTCCCAAAGTCATTGACAGTCCTGCTACTGAAATGTGGGATGTATGTCACTTCCATTTGAATCTGGGAAGGACTGAATGCTTTGACCAATAAAATCTGGTTGCAGTGCTAATGGATTCTTCCAAGGCTAGTTTAGGCAAAGTCACATAATTTCCTCCTGTTTTTTCTGGCGTGCACACACTAGGGAAAACCATACCCAGTGTCATAAGTCTAACTACCCTGAGACCTTCATGCTGGAGAGGCCATGTGCAGATGCTCCATCAAGAGCCCCTGGGGAGCTTGTAGCCGAGAGTCAGCATTACCTGCTAACCCAGTTAGTTTGCTGTCTCAAATGTCCCATTTGGGTAAAATTTCCAATGATCGCAATCCACCCCAGCTGACACCCAATTACAACTGCCTGAGAGACAGAGTCCATGTGCAAATTACCCAACCAAAATTTAATTGTTTTAAGCAACTCATTCTGGGGTAATTTGTTACACAGCAGTAGAACTTGAATGAGTCAGATTCCCAATCAGGACTGTGGTCCCAACTCTGTGTATCCTCCTCCAAGGAAGTCATGCTTTCTCTTCAGGTCTCCATTAACCTCTTGGTAGCTATCAAGAGTAATACTGTTTGTTTTCACAATAGTTCTATCTATATGGTTATATCTCTAAAATTACAGATGGAATAACTAGCATTATTATCTTTATAACTGTGGTCTGAAGTCTCAGCAGTAGGCTTTTGCGACACAGGAACTTGAGTCCAAGCCTTACCTGGAGTTTTATGTAAGCCAATGAAAACTCTGACCTGGACATTCGCCTACAAAGTACATACACCCTTACCTGCAATATGCTTCACCAACAACAAATGAGAATATCAATTCAATAGGTACCCTCTCAAATCTGACCTACCTATATGTTTGCAAGATCATACAATCACCTAATAATAATCTCTTTCTATTTTAACCTATGAACTCAGAGGAGGAAGCAACCATGTGAGCAGGAAGGTTAGCAGATTTAAAAATGGAATGTTGCTGTAAAGTACGCAGAAGAGAATAGCTGAAATGACCCTTAAGTGATGACCCCCTTGAGAAATAAAAAGAAAACGAATGATTCAAATGGAAACACCATTGAAAAAGGGATCAAAGCAAAACTAGCATTTTTCCCAGTTGTTATTTTTATAATGGGAAATATAACACATGACTCTTTATTTGGGACAATGTACTTAACCAAAACTTCTGAATCTTCATGATTTAGCTGATATCCTCAGTGGATCTTTCCTTAAAAACCAAGTGCAGATTAGAGGTGCAGTAATTTCTAGATAGGCAAAGCTCTCCATGGGATAAATGGATAATGGAACAATAGCTAACAATTTACCATAAATCACTGCTAATATTTGCCATTTCTCTCTGGTGGGTAATTGAATGCTCTGAGGAAATATATAGGACTCGAGAACTATAAACGATGTATCTTGACTCTAACATCAATTTGCTGAATGACAATAGGAGAGCAAATGACCCTACACAGGTTGAAAAATGGAAGGATTTCTACAAGGTGAGAATATTCACATTTCACATTGTTTGCAAAATTTATAAGGAGATTAATGAATCAGTACATAGAAAAAAAGATGAGTTACCTACTTATTTGATAAATATAGAAGAATAAATTGTATTAACTGAACCTCAAAACAAAGTGTTTTAAGACACCAAAATAGTTGGTATCATTAAACTTTGCCTTTCAGCTTATCTTCTTTGTATTAACTCTTATCAATCAACAAGTATGACAAAAACCTTTTAGTGAATGATTGAAGTTCAGAATATTCATGCATTAAGGATGTTTTCAATTATCTTATAAGAATGGATGACTTTTTTGCTTTATTGCCTTTGTTATTTACAAAAAACCAAAACAAAAACTGAAATATATAACTCCTATGTAATTCTTTTTAAAGTTTGTAGATTAGTGTAGTTAGTAAGGATTCATACAATAATTAGTAAGCAGCTAATTTATTTAATTATACATTTTTTTGCTTCAAGAACTATTTAAAGTCAACATTATGAACACTATAATTGACAATATATGAGCAACACAGATTAATAAAATATTAAACATAATTAAAGATCTAGAAATGCAAGAACAATTTTACTTTAAATGTAATAAAAAATAAAATACTATTTTTCTCTTCCATGTACTACTTTGGACCATTTTATTCTAGAACAACCTCCATAAAGAAAAATGCATAAAGCTGATTTAAAAAAAATACTTTTCAAGATGTAATACTGTAGTTTGGCTAATTTCTAAATAAAATTTTTATTCTTTTAGATTTGAACAATGATCATATTAGCATGTATGCATGATGCACTTAAGAAAAGCATATCACATTATATTTTGGCCTCCACTTCAATATGTATATATACCCAATTATATGTACAGAGTATTATTATCATGTTCACATAAAATAATATTAAATTTTAATCCTCAATCACTATTTCATGCATATTAGCTTATGATGAAGGTGGAATCTACTTTTTTAGATTTTCACTGAAAGTAGGCAAAAATAATAGTATATTTTGGTAGCAAGTAAATAAATAGCTGTTGAAACTGGCACACTATAATATTAAATTGGTTTTTATTATGACTAAACTGAATTAATAGGCACTAATAACTTCTTATAGCAACCAAACTGATATTTTATAAAATATCAGTATACGTTACACAATAAAATATAAAATAACACATTAGTCAAATATGTTTGAAACGTTCTGATATTTAATTGGAGACCTTCTCAGAAATTCTATATACTAATCTTCACTTGAGTCCCTCAGAGAACCCTAAACTTACTTTGTGCTGTGTATATTTTTTCAGAGATTTTTGTGAGGTCAGAGTTTTGCAAAACATAATTTTGAATAATCTGCTTATGCAGCGTTTTGGGGTTTTTTTTAAGTATAGGTTTTATTTTATTTATTTATTTATTTATTTATTTATTTATTTATTTATTTATTTTTATTGTTTTTAAGAGAGAGAGAGAGAGAGAGAGAGAGAGAGAGATACAGAGGCAGAGAGAGAACTGAACTGGGGGTACTCCCCAGTTCAGCATGTGGGTCCACAGGGGCCAGGGCGGGGATTCGATCCTGGGTCCCCGGCGCTGCAAAGTGAGCACTTAACCCACTGAGCCATCCTGGCTTCCCCTATGCAGCATTTTTTATGCAAAAGAACTCATTGTCCCAATTTGTTACTGACGTATGGATCTTGCTGTCTTTTTTCAATGTTTGTAGAGATTTGCCATCTTTTATTCTTTCCTTGGTTTAAATCGAGGTGAAGATGATTTTTAACTTTTTCTTTGTTTTAGAAGTACTTATTAAATTAAAAGTAATCTGAAATTTTAGCATGTTATGCTGGTAAATGGTAGAGTAATGTCTTAGAAAATGATAGACTATGTAGTATATGGTAAAAATCACTTTCTATTTGAGATGAAAATTTTTCTAAATAAGTGACTTGCCAAAATTTAATATAATAAAAGTTTCATTTAAATTAACATTTATATTAAATTATAGGCTGGTTCAGGTAACAAGATCATGCCTTATAAATCTAGGTAATTATTTTAAATATAATAATATTTCTTTTTCTTTTTTAAAAACTAACTGTGAAATGACTTTAGGGTTTAGCAACACAGACACATGTACACTCAGTCATTTCTTCAAGTGAAACAACTCATGTGTCTTGATCAGATCAAACAAGTTTTCCACAAAATAACTAGTTATATACTTGAAGAAAATTATGAAATAAAAATACAATTTTCTAATCTAAATCTTCTTCCTCTTATTTTTTGAAATTCTGTAGATTGAGAGAAAATCTATAGGCAACAACATATTTTGATTGAAAGCACACCATAGATTTCCCCTATAAGACTTTCTAATATTGACCACATAGACTGTTACAAGGCAACACTCAGAAATTACAAAAATATATTTTTAAACGTTTATTTTATTGTTTTTTTGTGTTTTTTTTAAGTTAATTATTTTTTATTTATTTTTTTAATATATTTTTATTTATTTATTTATTTTTCACAGAGAGAGACAGAGACAGAGACAGAGATACAGAGAGACAACTGAACTGGGGGCACTCCCCAGTTCAGCATATGGGTCCACACGGGCTGGGGCCAGGATTCGATCCTCGGTCTCCAGGGCTGCAAGGGCTGCAAAGTGAGCGCTCAACCCACTGAGCCATCCCAGCTTCCCCTATTGTTTTTGACAGAGAGACAGACAGAGCGAGACAGAGAGAAGGGGGAGCAGTCTCCATGGTTGTACATCATTTTTTTGGCACGGTTTTGTTTCACACAGGTTGGTGGAGGCCAAGCATGGTGGGAACCAGGCTGGGGGTCTCCCACATGGAAAGAACGTCTCTGCAAGCCAGGATTTGAACAGGAGGCCCCTCACATGGAAAACTCACCTTGATGGGAACCGAACTGGGGGCCCCCCACACCGGAAGCACACCCCAGTTCAGCATATGGATCCGCCTGGGCGGGCCTGGGACCAGGACTCTATCCTCTCACCCTGGGGCTGCAAAGTGAGCTCTCATGCCACTGAGACATCCTGACATCCCCAAAATATTTACTAATCAAGGTCACCCTAGTAAATTTAACAATAAAAATAAATAAATAAATAGAAACATTTTGACAGACATAATTGTTCAGCTTTCTTTGGTACATGTGATGCTCAGAGTATAGCTAGATCTGGCTACACTTGGTGAAAAGCAAATGCAAAACTAATAAACAGCATTTCTTCGCATTTCATCTACCTTTAAATTCTTTGGCAATCTTGTTAAATTCAGATTCTGATTCAGTACATATGGAGTAGGGCTTGGAAATCTAAATTTCTCACTAATTCCCAGGTGATGATGATGAGTCCATGTACAAGGGTTGTCTAGAAAAAATGCAGCCATTGCAATATAACAAGAACAGTTACGTACCTGGATACTCTCTGGACAGCCCTCCTACCCCATCCACCACGCTTTGAGTACTCAGAACATAGAAGGGTGTTGATTTATCTAGTTGGTCAGCTGTGTCCTTCTGGGCTATATCAGTGATAAACATTGGCCTATTCTGAAATATGATACAGCTTGATTACCTGTAAATCACAATTGAGAACAAAGTTTTATTTTTATAAAGCTACAAGGTGAAACACTAAAACAATGGTCACTTTTTTGTTAGCTAGCAATTATTTATTGTTGTGCTTGTAAACTAGTTTTAATATTTACTTTGTATTCTTCAAAATGTGGTCTTCACAGTAAGCTCTTCATGTGTAATTATGGCTTTGTCACTTATCACATAGCCCAGACTGATAAAGTTCACCCTTGATATTTCAGTGTACAGACAGATGGTTATATTATTCTCACCTACTATCCTCTCATTGCGGTCACATGATTTTTTGTTTGTTTGTTTGTTTTGTTTCGTTTTGACTTGAAGTCATCTGCCTTTAGCTAGTGTCTGCTTGATAAATTAATATGATTGCTTATCTCTTCCATGGTTTAGTTCTTTAGTGCCTAGTTATCATTTTACTCTCCCTTCCTGCCACCTCTCTTAAATGGCAATTTTTCATTTTTAAATAAATACTGGAAGCTTTCAAGAAAGTACATTGTCATTTATAAATCTGTATTTCTCATAGTGTCAAATCTATTTTATTCAAAAATAATTTAAGTAAAATATCATTTTCATTAACCAAGTACAGCAGTTTTTTTAAAAAGACAATTATACAATGTTTTACTTTGTTCCTTTACCCTGGATATTATTCTGAAAAATAACTATATCATGCATAATTTTAGAATAACCTACTCACAGACTGTGTCAATGCACAGGGTTTTACTAACTTAGATGTAAAATTTAAATGGCTTAGAGGTTATGAAATGATTAAATTATAAATCCTCTTATCTAGCATACTCACGTTTTCTTTCCTGCTCTCTGTTTCTCTTTGTCTCTTCATCACTTCTCATTCAAAATGTTCTATTTAATGTACAGATGGAAAATACAGACTCTCATCACAGTGTTGCCCTTTATTTTCCTAGATGATGATGATTAATCAATTATGAATTTATGAAAAAGAGACACCTGGCTCACTTCTATAAACAAATAGGCTTCCTGTGGTTCTAAGAAGAGCTGAGGGTATTTCAAAGGGTCAGGGGGCCTCGTGAGTAAGGCGCTTTTCACAACATGACTTCCCCACATGCCATACATCTTATAAAGGTGCACCCTCCCTTATTCCCAACATACATATATTTATTTATTTAGCGAGAGCACTGTACAAAGGCTACCAAGCCACAAAGAATGTAAGGGAGGGGCAGAAGGATTAACTTTAAAATATATGCATATTGAAAAAAGGTGTCTTTAAAAAATATTTTGTTCCAAATCACCGTAAGTCTAAATTAAAAAAAAAAAAGAATCTATATGAGTAAGAACTATGCAGCTCGATGCCTCCAACGGAGGCAATTTTGTTTTGCGAGGTAAGGGTGGCTTCAGTGTGAATGCAAGGCACTGATAAAAGAAGCATGCCCTATACTTCCTTCAGACGCCTTTCCAGACCTACTTCTGACCCTTGACTACACTTCTGTGGCAGAGTCCACTGGTATGTTTTCACATTCAAGAAGGAAAATACTGAATTTATGATTGAGTGATATTTTATACTTCTGAGATCTCCTATGTGTACTTACTTTGCTTTCCTTAAAAGCAGATTACTTATAAGGGGTAGGATTCATGATGGTTGCTACTCAGTCCTCTAAGGCTGTGTATTCAGAACAGTAGCTACTATGCATGTGCCCAAATTGAGATGTGCTGTTAGTGTAAAACGTAACAGGTTTTAAAGACTCAGGATACCAAAGAGATTGGTAAATATGTCATTGCTTTTTCTGTATATTGATTATATGTTGCAAAGATGATATTTTTGATATACTGGGTTAAGGAAGACATACGGTTAAAGTTAATTTCATCTGTTTCTTTTTGCTGTTTTATGTGACTATCAGAAAATTTTAAATGACATATGTGACTCATTTTATATATATATAAATGAGTATATATATAATTTATATACTCATTATAAATGAGTATATATATATATATATGTGTATATATATATATATATATAATGAGAGCACTGCTATATTGTTTGTTTTCTATTTCTTTTACTTTATGATGCACAATACTGTTTATCCTTTCGATATCTTCATTCTCTATCAATCTGTATCCTCAAATAACTCCTCAAACAATAAAACTAATAAAATTTCAACACAATTGTTATTTGCCCCAATACATATATTGAAGTCAAACTCAAAGTTAACATCTTTTTTTTTTTTCAAATCTACTTTAAGTATGAAAAAATGTTCAAGTTTAGAAAAGTGGTTTTTCATCCCGGCCCTTAAACAATAACTATATGTGCCAAATAATTTCACGTTTTTTATAAATTTTTAGAAATTTGTTTAAATTTGCTATTTTTGAGACTTACATCTTCCTATTTACCTTATATCTGAGCATTTTCATATTTCCTATATACAATGGTTAGTATAACACAAAATATTACTTTCTTATTTTGAAATCACATTTTAATCCTGATTTTAAAATTACAACGTAAAAATGTTGTTATTTACACACATTTTGTGTTGCCACTGACATATTATTCAATGCCCTATTCCTCTTAGTGGGTTGTTTCCAACACGGTTTATTAATAACAGAAATCAGCATAACACAGTCTGTTCTGGGCTCTCCCCAGGAGTATTGAATTTTGGAGACAGCAAAGGTACCTCATATAGTGTGGCTTTTGTTTATAAAATATTCTGATTTCATGATTGCAGATTCTATTTTAAGAGTTCCTTTTATTTCACTTCAAATATTGTTCTCCAGATTCTATACTACTCTTTTCTACTGAGATAGATACCTTCAGGAGGGCAAGGTGCTTTATCAAGACAAGACTTTTTTTTTTTTCATCACTAAACAATTATGAATACTGAGAAAATCATGTGTGTACATATATGTATACACACCTGTGGGCACGAACACATGCATATATTTAAAAACACCTATTAGGGGATTTCTTCTATGATTGTGTTGTCCCCCATCCAACTCATATCTTAAAACTTTTAAAGTTTTATTTGGGGGTCTATGTTAAGAAAGTATAATTTGATTTTTCTATGTGCTTTAATTTTTAAGATTTATCTTTTATTTTTCTTATTTATTTTATTGTTTGAGAGGTGAGAGAGAGAGAGAGAGAGAGAGAGAAGGGGGAGGGCCCAGAGAAGTCTCCATAGTTGTACATCATTAATTGTGATGCAGTTTCAATCCATACAGGTGGATGCGGGGCTGCACTGTGGGAACCAAACTGGGGGCCTCCTGCATGGGAGGTGAGAACCTTTACCACCATCCTGGTGGTTGGCAGTTGCCTGCATACAGTTCAGCATATGGGTTTTTGTGGGCTGGGGCTGGGACCGGGATTCAATCGTTGTACCTCACGGTTTCAAGGCAAGCATTCAACTTGCTGAGCTATCCTGGCATCCCATTAAGATTTATCTTAAGTTCACTTTGTTACTAGTAGACACGTTAAGTTAACAGAGAAGTGAAATGGGAACAGGGTAGCCAATGCATTGCAATTTACTATGATTTCAGAGGTGTTATGATCAGCATGTTATGGCAATTCACCAGACTGGACTATTATTGAATCATATGAGTGGTTTTGTACCAGTTCTAGAGAAGTCAGTTGGTTTCTGTTTTTAATTAGTGGGAGTCTATTAATATGACCTTAATAGTTAATGATTTATACTTATGTCTGCAACTGATACAAAGATTTGAATTAATGTGATAATAAAATGAAGCTAAAATTTCTTTGTGTGCACATTCCGTTTCATAATAGTTGTTTTTTTTAATCTTTGGGATGGATTCAAATTCTGAAGGACTGTGATGATAGGAGCCTGCAATTCTGATAAAAATCATAATATAAACAGAAGTTAAGGCAAAAAAAAAAGAGATTTCAAAGAAAACTTAGTAGTGAGAAACCACCCATATACTTGAGAAATGTGGATTGTTTTCTTGTAATGAGAAATGGAATCTGATGAATGAAATGTCATGGTCAAACCCTTTTAATCAATAATAGAATACAGCATTATTCACACTACAATTATATCATCTTTTATTGTAAAGGAAGCTTTGATTCCTTTCCTTAAAAAGTATAAGTCTGATTATATTATTAAACTATAAATTATATATATTCTTTTTTGAGAGAAAACATTGTGATTTTATGAAGAATCTTGTTTTTAAGAACTTCCTAGTCTAGCTCAATGCACCATATTAGATAAATGTGTTTTATTCTTTCTTCACATATGTTAGTTAGCTTTTATTTTCACTTTATGTCCATATGTCCATGTGTTTCATCTTTCTGCTTTAATATTTACTGATTTTTCATTAACTTATGCCATTCCTGAGTCAGTTTGTAGATTCTATTATCTGTGAAAGCTTCAAATTTGAGGGTTTTTTTAAGACTAATTATTGGGGAAGCTGGGATGGCTCAGCTGGTTAAGTGCTCACTTTGCAGCCCCGGAGCCCGAGGATCAAATCCTGGGCCTGGCCCATACTGACCCATATGCTGAACTGGTGTGTACCCCCAGTTCAGTTCTTGCCGAGACCTATGCAGGAGGCTCCTGGCCCAGTTCCTGCCCTGTGCAGCCCCACACCCACCTGTGGAGTGAAACTATATGAAAAACTAATGTCAGCTATGGAGACTGCTCTGGGCCTTCCCCCTTCTATCTCTCTCTGTCAAAAACCAATAAAAATAAATCTTAAATAAAAAGACTAATCGTTATTTAAATCTTGTAGCACAAAATTAAAAAAAAGAAAAAGATTCTACAGATAAGTATATATATATATATATATATATGTTTGTGTCTATGGCAATATTTATTTCACATATGAAAACTCACTGTGCTGTAAGATTTAAATAACAATTAGTGGTTTTGTTTTAAGATTTATTTTTATTGTTTTTTGATAGAGACAGATAGAAGGGGGAGGGCCCAGAGCAGTCTCCACAGTTGACAGCATTCGTTTTCCATATAGTTTCACTCCACAGGTGAGCACAGGGCTGCGCAGGGCAGGAACTGGGCCAGGAGCCTCCCACATAGGTCCCGGCAAGAACTGAATGGGGGGCTACACCCCAGCTCAGCATGTGGGTCCGCCTGGGCTGGGGCCAGAATTCGATCCTCTGGCTCTAGGGCTTCAAAGCGAGCGCTTAACCCACTGAGCCATCCCAGCTTCCTTGTAGAATATTTTTCTACAGGGAATCCTATCCTATATGTATATCATATTAATATTTAGTCTTAAGTGACTATTTTGAAAATGAGGTTACATTTCTACCCTCTCATTAAATAGAGATATTTTAAAAGCAATCAAAAATAAAAGAATGGGGAAAATAACTTCCTTTTTACAAAATAACCCTGGGTAGAAGGTAGTGGAAGCATTTTATCTTAAAACAAGTCAAAGATGGGAGCATAATAACATGAGGTATGAATTACCAATTAGTCAATGAAGCTGTGAAATTTGTTCCATTGTATATTTTTTTATTAAAAAGTATGAACAAATATTTATTGTTTTTTTTCTAGGCTGGTACGAATGTGCTTTTTTTTTAACAACTAGTGGTTGCTATACTTGCTTTTTTCACTGAGAATTCTGAATAATAAGTAAGACTTCAATAATTGAGAAACCTAGAAATACATCCAGATGCTAAAACAGAATAATTCTAATTATTGTATCTTCTTTGAAATGAGTAAGTTTTCATCCAATGGACTTACATAGCTCATGTTGTAATTCTTAAATTCATAAGTCAACTGTGTATTTCAAATGCATTTGTAAATAATCAATTAGAAACAGTAAGTTAATTTACTATGATAGTAACTTAATATTGTAGTAAGTAATTAGTAATATCTGATTCTATGGTCCTGATCTAATAGCTAAATTATTGTTTACTGCTTTTTACTGCAAAAAGTGATTTTGGAATCTTAGAATATCAGAGTTGGAGAAAGATTCCACCAGATAACATTTCTTAAGGTCAGCCTTTATGGAAATAATTTTATATCTTGGTTTAGTTCATAGTATATCTTAGCTTAACTCTTTCTATTTGCTGTAAACCACATTTTAAATGATAAGACTTGGGGATTACAGGATAGCTCAGTGGTTGAACACTTGCCTCACTATCACAAGGTCCAAGGTTCAGTTCTTGGCCCCAGCCCATGAAAACCCCATATATTGAACTGATGTAACTGGTAACCGCTGAGTGAAGAAGGTTCTCACCTCCCATTTGGGAGGCCCCCAGTTCAGTTCCCACTCTACATGTCCCCACATCCACTATGTGGAATAAAATCATGTCACAACAAATGATGTACAATTATGGAGACTGCTCTGGGCCCTCCCCTTTCTCTCCCTTTCTCACACATTCTCTTAAACAATTAAAAAATAATTCTTTTAAAAAGATAACACGATGTAAACCATAATTTTTATTGATTTCTTTAAGTTGGTATATATAACTCCTCTAACAGGCAGGCTAAAACTACGAGACATTTTTGATTAGTAAAAACAAGGAAAAGGAGCATAAGTTAAGAGCAGAGGTAGGCAGAAAGTAGGTATTATTTACAGTTATAAAGTAGCAGTAGAGTTATCTTACTTTGAAAAATCTCCTCTATTCTTAAAAGATATTATTTTCAGTGGATGGTTGAATCTCATAGTTTTTGCATTAAATGAGTAATTGGAAAACATAGAAACCATAATATCTTTCTGTGATAGTAATTATAAAAGTAAATATTTATTTTATTATGTCAAAATTTTATAATGTAACTGGAAGAAATTT
>PVKE010019295.1:0-28618 GCA_004027555.1 Craseonycteris thonglongyai | reverse complement strand
GTATGATCTCACTTATATGTGGAATCTTAAAAACAAAACAAACAAGCAAAACAGGAAAAGACTCAGATATAGAGAACTGATGGTTTGCCAGATGGGAGAGGGATTAGGGGTGGATGAAAAGATGAAGGGATTAAGAAGTACAAATTGGGGGAAGCCGGGATGGCTCAGTGGGTTAAGTGCTCACTTAGCAGCGCCAGGGACCGGGGATCAAATCCCGGCCCCGGCCCGTGCAGAACCATATGCTGAACTGGGAGCTCCCCCAGTTCAGTTCTCTCTCTGTCTCTCTCTCTCTGTCAAAAATAAATAAATAAATTTTTTTTTTAAAAAAAGAAGAAGAAGAAGAAGAAGTACAAATTGGCAGTTACAAAACAGTTATGGGGATGTAAGGTATAGTATAATAGGGAATATAGTCAATAATACTGTAATAACTGTATAGTGTCAGGTAGATACTAGACTTATCAGGGGGATCAGTTCATAAATTACATAAATGTCTAACCACTATTCTAATAGAACATAAGACTCAATGCCAACAATTGAAAATTTTTTTTAAGTAGAAAGAAAACAATAAAGGCCTCAAATGAACAATGTAACTTTACAACTTGACAAAAGACTAATAATCTTCATTCATACATTTTGGTATGGATTGAGATTTTTCTTTTTTTAAGTCACTGGGTGAATTTATTTTAAAGATATTTTAAACTTTGTTTAAAAATCATTAACTATTCAGTAATATAAGAAAAGTTTCCACAAGAACATGCCATTATGGTTCCAATTTTTGCACACATAGGAAAATAAAGGCCAAAAGGACACTCCCCGAGTATCTCACAGTAGTTTTTCAATATTTAGAAAAATTATGTCAAGTGAAAAAAAAATGTGTTAGTTAAGAAAGAACAGTTATGGTAGAATTTCCTCTTCAAAAATAACTGTCTATGTGTGTGGAGATCCGGATGTGAGAGGCAGGGCCCCACATCCTGGACAGTCTTGCCTCCACTGATCCCTGAAGAGGTAGTATGCAGAAAGCCGCAGACAGGGAAGAGGTTTCAGAAAGGCTTGAGACAGACAACAGACATTGGCATGCGGAAGCTGAGTTGCTGTATATAAGCTGTGGGCTAAAATAAAGCCGTGCCATTGCTCCGCCATCAGTGGTCAGTGGACCTCCCGATCCCAGCTTTCATCTCTGTGTTTTCCTTTCATCTCCCACCCACCCCTCTTGGGTCTGACGGGTTAGCCGAGGCCTGCTCGGCATATGTGCTAAGACTGTATGCTAGATACTTCAGATACACAAATATAGAAGGTCTGTCTGGCCCTTCCCCTGGAACTGTTTTATCTTCTGTGCTAGAAAGAGAAAAATACAGATGCCTATTTCTTTATTTAAGGCTTGTAATTAATTTACCCAATTTCCTTCATAGCTTGGAACAAAACATCTAGGCTTATAACTGCAGATATAACCGTCCTGTCCTCCCATTCAGAGGGAATTAGGGTTTGGGCTGGATTTTAATGAAGTTTGGTTATGTGGCAGAGGCCAGATAGAGTGTTCCAATGGCTCTACAGGCTTGGCTCCTAAGTATTTAAGTGGATGCTTCTAATACAGTTCTAGACTCTAGAGGCTGCTGCTGAAGAGAAGTTACTGTGCTATGTAACAGTAATCAGGCATTTGAACTGGGAAAGCATGAAAGCTATCAGAATTTTAATTAGGCAAGCCAAGCCTAACAGCTTGGGAAGAACAGAGAGTAGTTTATTAATAATTGCTACCAATGAATCACTTACTATGTGTCCTGCAGTGAGCCAAGCACTTCCCTTGAATTACCTTATTTTTGATTACAACCTTATGATGGTGAGCTTCTCACCAAGACACTAGCAGAACCACTCAAACAAAAGTGGGCTGATTAGATCAGAGTCACTGGCATGTTAGAGGTTCTCTCTGCTTGGCACATCCTCCCTGCTCTTTGAAGATTTGGTATGCATCTACCTTCACAAAGCAACAGTCCACCGCTGTCCTAGGCACCCCTAAGTGTGCCCCTTATTCAGAAGCCCATGACAGCAATGATCACTTGGCACCGTTATCAGAGGCTTCTCTACGTCACACGGTTTATACTTCCAGGAGCTGGCCAAGATGACAGTAAATAGTAGCTGAATTAGCACCCAACACCGGTCTCTCTTCTAGACTTAATGTGCATAGCTCTATCACACCCATTTTCTACTCCAAGTGCTCCACTGGCCCCAGGAGACAAGTACTCCCATTCTACAGCTAGTGGGAAATGTGGCTAGAGCAGTTAAACGACTTCTCTCATGCAGCGCCAGACCTCTGACTCATGCTTATGACCTATGTCCTGCCTCTACCAGGCTGATGTCTCCAGAGCTGGAGGGGAACTTAGGTGTTCTGTTCGTATCTGTCTTACTGTACAGTCAGATGCCTGTATTTTAAGAACTGCTGCTATCACATGTCTAGCTTAAGTCATGGGACTTAACGTTCATGAAAAGAAAAATATTCTTAAGATTCACATTATCCTTTTTAAAAAATAGATTTTATTCCTGAGAGGAATTTTAGATTCACAGCAAAATTGAGCAGAAGGTGCAGAGTTCTCACATAGCTCCCTGGAACCCCTATGAACATCCCACACCAGAATCGTACATTGGTTATAACTGATGAAACTATATGGACTCCATTATCACCCAAAGTCCGTAACTGACACTTGTATTCACACTGGGTATTGTATATTCTAAGGGGTTCGACAAATGTACCACATGTAACCACCATTACAATGTAGTTTGATATATAGGGTAATTTCATTTCCCTAAAAATCCTGTGCTCCACCTATTCATCCCTCCTTCTTCCCAGCTAACCCCTGGCAACCACTGACTTTTTTTTTATTGTCTCCTTAGTTTTGCTTTTTCTAAAATGTCATATAGTTGAAATGTCATATAGTTGGTATGTAAGCCTTTTCAGGTTGGCTTTTTTCACTTAGTAATATGTATTTAAGTTTTCTTCATGCTTTTTTTTTTTAACAACTTAATAAACTCATTTCTTTTTAGCACACTGTCAGGATGCACTGGTTCTATTTATCCATTCACTTACTTAAGGACATCTTGGTTGCTTCCCAGTTTTGGCTATTATAAATAAAACTTATAAACATCTGTATACAGGTTGCTGTGTGCACACAAGTTTTAAACTCATCTGGGTAAATATCAAGGAATATAACTGCTGACTTGTATGGTGAGAATACGTTTAGTTTTTAAAGAAATCACCAAATTGTCTATATCATTTTGCATTCTCACCAGCAGTGAATGAGAGTTCCTATCATTCTATGCCATTGCCAGCATTCGCTGTTGTTAGTGTTTTGGACTTTGGCCATTCTAATAAGTATGCCTAATTGCTTATAACAAGCAATTAAAAAACTTAATGATTTATTATAATATGAATAAGTTCTGGGGATCTAGTGTACAGCATGATGACTGTAGTTAATAATACTGTATTATACATTTGAAATTTGCTAAGGCAGTAGATCTTAAGTGTTAATTTGATTGTGGTTTCATAATGTATACATATATCAAATCACCACATTGTATACCTTAAATAAATTTATATACAATTTTTATTTGTCAACCATACTTCAATAAAGTTGGAAAACCTTAAAAGTCTGATCATTCAGATAAGAAACAATGGGATTTAAGAGCCGGAGAAAAAATTTTGGTTCTAGTCTACTTTCCTCTCCTCCCCACCTCTACCATTCAATACTCAGATTTCATAAATAAAAAACGGAGGCAGAAAGGACTTAGTGGGGGCAGGACAGAGATCAGAGCTCCTGATTGCTAATTCTACACGTATAATTCTTGTGCTTATTCTATATGTAAATTGCCTTTATTCTCTCATTTGCAAATTATACTTTTTGTAACAGGAGTTCAAGAGACACAGACGATCAAGGTTAAGAACTAGGTGTCTATGTGCATACGTAACTGTTGCTCAAATGTTGGTGGAGTGAGAGAGAGACGGTGCTCCCTCAGGGTGGGGGCTTTACTATGCTTTCTACAGCAACAGTGAATTAATAAGCTCCTCCAGAGGCCAAGCGACTGTCTCCCTACAGAATCAAGTTCCTTGCACAGAGGACTTGACATTTCAGCTGCATTCCAGGAATTTTTATCAAAATTGTCACACAATTCTGGGTTTGTTTTTTAAGATACGATAATTCTCATTTATCCTTACTCACTCACATGCATATTGAGGGATTTCTCCTTTTCTGGGGAAATTAATCTCCTTTCTATCAGGTTTTTCTGAACTGCAGGTCTCCCAAGTCTTTCATGAGTTTACTTGACTTGTTCAGCATTCCTTGATGTTCCTATTGTGAAGGAGTTTGTAGAAGGTATAAGAGTAAAATAACCTTGAAGGGTGGATTTATTTTTCTCTCTTAGAGGTGTAAGTCAGGGGGGTTTTAACCTCATACATTACCTACCTAAGAAAGCCTGGAAGTAGCTATTCCTCACCAGTATCATTTCCACACATCGATTCAGTCCAGAACCATATCTAGCAAGAACAAAGGGCATGCCTTCGCTGGTTCCTTTCCACTACTTCCTAAGTCCTATTTCAACAGGATTTATGGAGGTAGAGTCTAGAGTGTAACCAATATGGGAAATGCAGTCTAACAGGACCAGTCAATGTTAGCAGTCCCCCACCCCAGGTCATGAGGGCCCTGTTTGACGCTACCACGCCTTGGTACCTGCTTCTGCCACTCTCAGGAATACTCGACTTTCACTGTCTACTTGTCCTCTGAGCCCAACCTGCAGGACTGTAGGTAGTAAATGCCCCGTTGAATGAGAGAGGTAGAAATAGAGACATTTATGACAGTTACAGCGGCCTCCATCATAATTTCAGTTGTCTCCTTTCTTCATCTTTGCATCACTAGCCCCTAGCTCAGGCTGACACACTTAGGCTCTTAACAGTTTGGAAGGCAGCCAACGTTGCTGTTAAGGGAATACGCATAGGAATGAGATGGATTCCCACATTCAGATCCTGGGCTGGTTACTTGACCTTCATCTGTTGCTTAATCTGAGCCTCAGTTTCCTCATTTATCAAATGAGAATAAAATAGGACCCTGAGTGGAAGGTGGGAAACATTAAATGAAAAATGTATGGAAAGTGCTTAGTGCTACATGCAACTAGTGTTACTGAGTGGTCGCTATGACTTGTTAAATGCAAGTCTAACGAGGGTAAGAGTGGCATTTTTCCCCAGGCTCTCATCATCCCATTACACATAGGCGAGAGGGAAGGGGCAGGCACTTACCAGCTTTGACGAAGAGACAAGCATCAAAATTCTGTGTGCAATTGGTGGTGCTAGTGCAGCTACCAATGGGGTTCAGACAGCTATAGCACTGCAGGCTCTGACCTAGAATCAGGAAGAAAACCTGTCAGAATCTGCTGGACCAGCACTGACTCGCCCTCACAGCAGCAGCAGGAAAACCTACTGTCTCCACTTCTACGGGGCAGAGGTCAGCAGCTCGTAGTGTGCTTTCGTTCCCACACAAACCCGCAGCCCGTACAGTTCTCCAAGCTCGGACTACAGGCCCGGCAGCATTGTTGGGGGCCCCGATGCAAGTAAAAATGGAATTTTCATATTTAAAAATCCAGGGATGCCGGGACAGCTCAGCAGGTTGAGTGCTTGCCCTGGCTTGTGCAAACCCATATGCTGAACTGTGGCACAACCAGGACGGCAGCGAAGGTTCTTGCCTCCCATGTGGGAGGCCCCCAGTTCGGTTCCCACCCCACGAGGCCCCACATCCACCTTGTATGGAATGAAAACATGCCACAACTAATGATGTACAGCTATGGAGACTGCTCTGGGCCCTCCCCCTTTCTCTCTCTCTCACTCTCTCTCTCTCATCTTCTCTCAAATAATAAAATGCTCAAAAAAAAATCCATATAACTGCAATTGAGAAGCTTCCTCCTACCTTCAAGTGAAAGTGCTTGATCTGCAATGTAACAATATGTTAAAGGAAAGCCATCAAGACAGTAAGCTAACAGAATTCTAGAAGTGCTTTCCAAGCAACAAATAAGCTCTATGCCATCACGTTTTCATAGACTGATAACTAGTATTTGGCAGCAGCTTTTTGTGTGAAAAGACAGTTTCAAAGAGAAAAAACATAAAAATCTCATTACAGAGCAGTATTAACATATGAATACTTAAACGATTTGATAGGAAACACTGCTTTCTGAATCCCAGTAAACAAAATGTTATTCTCCCCAAAAAGAATCCCATCCTTATTAGGTCTGTATTATAAATAATTGTATTCAATTATTACATTTTTAATTTCGTCAAAAATTGACAGAAATTTTTCTCTTATTATTTCTATAAAAGCCTACATAATATCTTTGATTTTTGTCTCCTGAACTGCAAAGCCTCAAACAGTTCCTCTCTGGCCTTCCACAGAACAAGTGTGATGGCCTTGAGGTGAGATGTCCTGACGGAAGCTGCTCCCTGCTGAGGGACTGACCCACCGGCAGAAGCACACAGTCAAGGGCAAGACAGCAGTCGCACCCCTTAAATTCAGTCAGCAAGGCAGCGGGCATTAGCGGGGACACTGACCACAAGAGTCAGCACACATCAGATGCAAAACTGGTAGGACCCACATGACAGGCAGAAAAATGACATTTGTTCCTTATGATGAAGCAAAGCAAGTCACACAGGTGTTCCCAATGTTGCAGAGGTTAAGGCTCGGGAATACACAGCTACCTCTAAGGGCCAGGGGAGGGGTGGCCTGGACGTGAAGGAGTGAAGAGCAGACGCTCTGGCGCCAGGCTGTTGGGGTTCAAATTCTGGCTGTGCCTCTTCTGTGGGATATTTCACAAGTTACTTAAGCTGTCTGAGCCTCAGCCTTGCTATTTGTAAAATGGTGGTAAAAACAGTACCTGCTCCACAGGGTTGACATGAGGATTAAATAAGTAAATACCTGTGACATGCTCAGAATAGTGATCGGCCCATAAACGCAACAAGCATTAGCTGCTGCGGCTATTCCCACGCCCACCATCCTCACTGTAATAACACAGAAGCCCCACGGCAGAGGCACTGAGCTCAGCACTCTAAAGATGGTGTCCACTGGTACCCAAGGCAGCTTGTGGCGAGAGGGGTGAAACATAAGCTGCTGAGTGAACCCTCCTCTGCCCCCTCCCCCTCAAAAGCAGGTCTGTAACTCAGGACAGGCTGTAACTCAGGAAGGTGCTCCACTGAGGGCAAGGCCGTAATGTAGGAAGGGGTTGTCACAAAACCCTGGGCCTGTAATACTGGAAGGCAGAAGAACCAGGGCCAGGTGGAAGCCAGAGGCATTGGCTCCGTCTTCCTGAGGCCTAAGGAAAAGGAAGAGCGTGGCAGAGGGGGCCTGGCTGGTCCAGACCCGCGTCCCTCCAGACCACTCACCTGAACGGCACAGGGCAGACAGCGTGAGCAGGAGCCCGAGCAGGACCAAACCTCTGCTTCCCATGGTGACTGCAGTATTTGGAAGGAAGACACACAAAGAATCATCCCGGTCATGAACCAACCAATGACTGACGATTGTCTCAGAAACCAAGAGTTGGGGGTAGGGGGCCTCAGGAGACACAGGGAAGGAGATAACAGATCAAGAAAGCTTGGGAAACCTACCAGGCTGGGGTACCATAGACCAAGAGAGACTTAGGTGGGGCAGCCCTTGGTCCGTATCCTGCCCCAAGACCTCAGCTTGTTGAAGAAATGGTGTCAGTCCTGGTAAGAGGGGAAGCTGTGAGGAGTCAAAGTCCAGAGTCAGGACTACCCTAGACCTGCCCTGGCTCTCACCCACAGGAGTCATGGAGCCTTGAATGAACTCCACCCCTCCAAGCCTCAGAGTTCACTTCTGTGCAGTGAGGATAGCACTACCTTCCCTGTAAGGGTTGTTCAGTCAGAAGAGGCTATGAGGAAAGTACTTAATGTAGCAACAGCAACTCCACCCTCAGCTGCTGGCTGAGCCAGGGCCTCGAAGGCCACTTCTCCAGGCCACGCCACTAAGTGCATCAAGACCAAACAAGCCACTCTGGAGGGCACCTGCATGCGTTCAGCACAGAACAGCATGCATTCAGCACCTGCATGCCTAGAGGCTCTGGCTCCCACCTTACCAAGCGCAATAGGAATGGTAACAAGAGTGACAGGCTGGGCCTTTTCTGACTCCATCTCCTCCAAGCCTGCATGGTTCCCAGGGCCTGCAGGCTAAGAGCTCCTGCTTAGTCTTGCATACAGACATGCCAATCATCAGAGGAATTCTGTGCAAAATTTACAAAAACAACCCCTCCCATTTCCCCTTCCCTGACACAGATGCCGGAACTCTGTAGTGCGGTAAAGAGGCACCACTACGTCTCCCATCTTCTATGTTGGTGACCCCTCCATCAATAAACCTTTCCTTACTCCAAACTCTGATGTTTGGAGTTGTTGCCCTTTCGAAGTGGCAGGCACCAGTAATAGGAACACACCCTTGTTTACTCTGAGAAAGAAGGGTTCCAGGTCACTTCGATGACTAGTCCCCATTTAGGCCTCGATATGCAGCAGTGAGCGTGAAACCCTCCTTTCATCTGCTAAGAAAGCCAAGGCACAGGGAGGATTTTAATCGTCTGATCATGCATAGCAGATCTAAGAAATCTCCCACCTCCACCCTCACTTCCCTGAGTCCATCCTGAAACAAGGGAGGAGACAGCTCCTCTAAACCAAGGGGCCCCCCCATTTTATTCTCCTGAGCCCCACGGGCTAGGACTTCTGCCTGACAGACAGATAGATGAAGGGCTCGTGGTGAGTGAGGCCCCTCCTCTAGTCAGGAATGTAATTTCTCACACGGTTGAAGGTCGCCTGCTGCTCAGGAAAGGGTTAAGAGCAGAAAGGGTAGAGTCTGATTAGATAATCAGGGGCCTCTTGTCCTTTCATGTGATCACATGGGCCCACAATCACTAAATGCCAGGTATTAGGCTAGCGCCCCTTTCCTTATCAACTTCCATTTTTTAACAAATACTATGGCCAGCTGCTTTGCAAGGTGCTATTGACACGCTAACTGTATTTAATCCTCATACAATGTGGTATAATAAATTTAATCTCCACCTCCATTTATAAGAAAAGGAAACAGAGGGTTGAGGAGAGGAACTAATTTACACAACTGTGGAAAGTAGAATAAATAACACCTCTCTTCCTCAAAGATGTCCCTGTCCTAATTCCAGATACCTGTCAATCCAGGCAATCTTAATGGCAAGTGACTTTGTAGATGAGAGTAAAGTTAGAGATTATTCTGGATTATCCAGTGGGCCCAACGTAATCACCTGGGTGACCACATTTAAACAAAAGAGGAAGGCAACAGTCTGCCAGAGAGCTGTGAAAACAAAAAAGGCAAGAGACTGAGTGGGATGGACTTCGCCCACTATTGCTGATTTTCAAGAAAGAGGAAGGGATGGGGAAAGCCGGGACGGCTCAGCGGGTTGAGCGCTCGCTTTGGGGCCACGAGGACCGAGGATCGAATCCCGGCTCCGGCCCAGGCAGGACCCACATGCTGAACTGGGGAGTTCCCACAGTTCGGTTCTCTAACTGTCTCTGTCTCTGTCTCTCTCTCTATCTGTCAAAAGTAAAATAGAAATAATATGCATTGAAGACAAAAAGATAATTTCTCTCTATAAATGTGAAAAGATAAAAAAAAAATAAAAAAATAAAAAAAAAGAAAGAGGAAGGGGCCACAGCTGAGGCAAACAGGTAGCCTCTAGATGCTAAGAACTGTCCTGAACTGACACTCAGCCAGAAAATGGGACTTCAATCCTCTCGTCACAAGGACTGTACTATGCCAATAACTTAAATGGAAGGAAATAAATTCTTCCACAGAACCTCCAGAAAGGAACGCAGCCCTTCTGAAACCCTGATTCGAATCTGGTGGGGCTGTGTCAAATTTCTGACTTATGGAGCTGCAAGATTAATAAATTTGTGTTGCGTCAAGCCAATACATTTGTGATATGTTTCAGCAGCAACAGAAAATGAATACACCAACCTCTGAACTGGTGTGTGGTAGGGCAGCATGGAAACCCAGGTCTGAACTCACAACTAGAGTTAAATTCTCTAGTGGGCAGACTTCTTGTGAACTCAGCTTCTGAAATAAATTTAAGCCGAGGCCACCAGAGAAGAAAGTTTACATCAGGCGATTCAGATGCCTAAGAGTATAGTAACTGCTGCTGGGAGCCTGTGGCCCTAGAGACCAATGACCATTAAGGCTAGAAGTGTCCTCAGAGATAAAACCCAAAGTTCTTATTATTAGGAAATTAATGGAGACCCCAGGGGATGCAGTTACCTGTGCCAAGCAAACAGGTTAGTTGCAGAGCCGCATCAGATGGATCACACTTCTATTCACCCGGGGCTGATAACTCACAAGCAGCTTAACATTACCTGGCGGCTCGTAGTGTCGAGCCTGGAGCTCTGCCTCCTTATCACCTGTAAGACAGTGTCTGGGGCAGCCAGCAGGCCTAAACAAAGATCAGTTACTCAGCTCAGAGAAGTACAGCTTCAGTAGGGAGAGACCAAGAGAAAGCCACATCATAATGAGCAGCCCCTCCCACTTGGAGGGCCCACTGCCACAGCCAGACAGCCACCCCAGAACTCTCTAGACCACACAAACCCTGCAGGTTTTCCCTGCAGTTTACTCCAGGACACCAAGTCCCTAACTTTCCAGAGGGCTGGTCTCTAGTCACTGAGGCCCTATTCATGGCCCTGCCCATGGAGGTTA
Source organism: Craseonycteris thonglongyai (assembly GCA_004027555.1). Lineage (NCBI taxonomy): Eukaryota > Metazoa > Chordata > Mammalia > Chiroptera > Craseonycteridae > Craseonycteris > Craseonycteris thonglongyai. The sequence continues at coordinate 17,882 of PVKE010019295.1, read as the reverse complement.
TACCTGCTGAGACAACAACCACATTTCACAAGGATATGGGGTGTAAATACATGTCTTTCTGAGACAGGGTAGTTAGTGAGACCTAGGCAGTTAGGGGAGGGGATCCCAGCAACCAGCAAGTTGCAGTTTCGGTAGTCATGACACCCATGTTTGGGAACGTAGCACAGAAACCTGGTGGTCAGGAAACTGAACCACAAGAGGGGACAACACCAGGACCCATTGTCCACAGCTCCTCAAATAAGACTGAATAAAGAAACGTCACCTGGCTCAGCCTGAAACTATTCTATGTGACTAACCAAATATGACACCTCCCAAGTTAGGAATTAACTGCAGGCACCAAACAGTAGCTCCAAGGCATATATAAGATGCATAAGAATGCATCTTATATTATATTATATTATATTATTATATTATATTAAGCTGCTTCACCTTTCCTGTGGAGTCCGCGTTCTCTTTCTTCGAGTTTGTGAGACCACAAACGTCGGACATCACCGCTCACAATTGTTTCCTGCATCATTCCCCTTTGGAAAACCTCAAGCACCTTGGAGCTTGGTTTTGTTTGTGGCAGTCTAGCTAATGTTCTTAAAAGCTGTCCCAGGATTTTTAATGCACTCCTTTTTAAGAGCTTATAATGGAGACTGTCAAAGAGAAATTCCACTTGCCTTGCCTAAAATCCATTTTATTAGGGTTTTTACCTTCTAAGCCACTCATGGAATGATCTCTTCCAAGAAGCTGAAACCGTTTCTTGTTTCTACTTTGAAAAACTACAAATCACAGGCACATTTAGTCCACAATGAGGATAGGCAATTCCCTATCAGCTCTGGAATTTGGAAACATTACCACTTCCCTCAATTCACATGCTGAGCCCTGTGGGCTGGTCTTGGAGAACTGGGAGTACATTGCCCCCACTGGGGAACATGAACAAGGTGGGTCACAAGGGTACCCAAAATATTAACAGCCACCATTTGTCCTCCACATATCAGGTGCCAAACAGAGCCTTTTCCCTGACCTACACCAATGATAGGAAGCCTAGGATTTTACCAATAAGAAAATATTAAATATCTCACTCAGGATATCCCAGCCAGGAAACAACAGATCCAAGAGTCAAACCCTGCTCTGATACTAAATTGCGGCCCCTTGACCATTATACTGTGACGCATGAACTTGATGAGAAATATGTGAATTCACCACCTCTCGTCAAGCATGCCAAGTTTCAAACTGCACTGATTTTAGGTGGATTCCAGAGCCATAGTCACAAGCAGACAGATTGAGCTAGATAAGGTAGGGCCAGGGGGTAGGACAGCGGTGTTGCCCTGATCTTGGATTCTCAGAATTGAACACAGCGGTCATTTATTTGAGTTCTCCCTCCCATGTGAGTCATCTCTCCCTCCTTTGCAAAAAGTGTCTATCATCACAAGATGACTTAATATAGTGTGTGTGGGCTATGTCTCTAAGTGGGTAAATGTTATGGGTTGATTTGTTTAGAATACAGTAGAATTATTGCAATTGCTCGGCTGGGACCCTCTAATCTTGTTAGGAAGTCACCATCAAAAGAACATAATTTAAAAAACAATCAGCTGGTCACAGCAGGAGACACGTTTAACATGGACACAGGGTATTATAGGAAAGAAGGAAAGCACTGGCCAAAAGAAAAACCCGGGGAAGACCCCTGCGCTACAGACTTCATAAGGTGGCAACTAGGTCAAACCAGTATTGCACAAACAAGGACTGGGAAGACAGAGGAGACCCGAGTTGCAGAAGTCGCAGACCCCAGCTCTTCTCACTGTGGGTTTCGGGCTCCTGGGGAGAAGCCATTTTCTTGGCACAGGTCATATGCGTCAGGAAGGAGAAATGAAATATGGGAGCGGGCACATCTCCAGGATCCTTGGAGAACCCGCTTTTTCTTACACACCCATGCCAAGTCACTGAGAAACATTTCTTTAAAAGTCGCCCGTCAGACTCTCAGAAGGGCGGGGGCGCAAGAAAACAAACCATCACATCAAACTTGGACTAAAAATGGTCTAAGTGCTGGCCCTGCCCTGTTGATTAAAATTCAAAATTGACACTTCTTAGTAAGAGAAGGATGTCCGTGACCACTTGGGCGTGGCGTTAACCTCCTGGCAAGGCGCGATTGCTTTTCCCTCCATTGCCACTCTCCCCTTTCAGAGAAAGGCGCAGGCAGGTGGTCAGGGTGCGAGGAAAATATTCCCGAGGGAACTGGGAGCACGGCACGCGGAGGGTGGGATGTTTCGGAAAGCTCCCCTTTTTTCTTTGTTGTAAACAAAAGAAGCCCGCTCTCTGGGGAGCTAAAGGCGAGAGATCAGGGGTATCTGCTACGGGCGGGGACCTCTGCCAGAGGCCGCGGGACGGAGGGGAGGGGCCTCGGGAGGCCTCCCCGCCCGAGTGCACAGGGGAGGCCGCAGCTATTCCTGGGCACCGCCTGCTCCGACCCTCCGAGCCCTCCACGATCGCAGCGCGACTCGGCTCACCGCCCCGCCCTAGGACTCACCTACTGGAACCAGGATCCGTACCCAGCGTCCCGTGGTCCGCACGGGTCGCCTCGCGGGTCTTTATAGCCCAGGCGCCGCCTCGCCCCGCCTCCTCCCGCCGGCCCCGCCCAGGCCCTGACGGCCCCGCCTCCTCCCGCCGGCCCCGCCCAGGCACCGCCTCGCCCCGCCTCCTCCCGCAGGCCCCGCCTCCTCCCGCCGGCCCCGCCCAGGCCCTGACGGCGCCCTGCACACCGCAGCCTGCAAGTCCGAGGTCAGGAGAACGAGTGCATACGCCAGACGCCAGACCCCTGGCGGTCACCGCACACACGCCCAGAGCACCCTCGGAGCCGGGCAGCCGCTGCGCTCAAGGGGTCTCAGGCTCTGAGCCCAGGTTCAGAAAAAAGACCCTTGTCCAGGGCTAGCTCCACACCTTTAAAACCCAGGAAACGGAAAGTGGATGGTATCGAAAACAAAAACGATATTAAACACTAAGACGTCTGATTTCCCCCTTAAAAAGTAAAATATAAAAATGTTTTTCAAAACTTTTCATGCCCATGCCAACCTCCCACGGGTGGGCCCCGATTGTTGGGTTTGTACAGTCCTGCTGCAGTCTGCGGTTCCTTTCTGCTCTCAGGCTCTGGGGGCCTCCAAATATCCTCCAGCCACAGCCATGCTTTGTAGGACTTGTTTGGAACCAGGATGAAACTGGTAGGGGTTAAAAAGCTTACATTGGACAGTCTGGGACCAGAACCACCATTTAGAACGTTATTTTTGTGTGAAGATGTAATTGGAAGTTTCTTGTGATGAGTGGTTCTGTCAGCTGAAGCTGTGTGTTGCTTAGGGATTTCCTGGTTGGATTTTAGTTGTTCAATTTGTGTTCTTTCCAGGAGAGGTTTCAAGAGCTTCTTTCACAGGCCATCTTGATGACATCTCCCTTGGAAGTTTCTATTTATCACTTGGAAAATGTCCCACCCACTGCGGAACTGGCTTTAAGAGCTCCAGGGAATGGAAAGTGGAGAACAGGCAAAAAGTACAAGTCTTATTCCAAGAGACTTATTTGGAGAAAGTACAAGACGTTCTCCAAGGATCCTCTGTTGGTAACTATGACACTCTGAGTCCGGGCTGAATCCTGAGAAGGCATGGGATAAAAGTCAAGCAGAGCAAATCATAACTAACTGATCATGACATGTGCTTTCTACCATGATCCTCTGATAGCTTAGGGGTGTCCGGAAATGAGTTTCATTTGGTGTGTCTGTTAAATCAGCTAATACATGTATTTCCAAGGATAGCTTACTTACAAAGTTCTTTCAGATGCATTATCTTATATGTATCTCATTAACTGTTCCCTTTATTGAAACTCTCTTGGACTCTGAGATGCCTCTCTCCTGGTTTTGCTTCCAGTTCCTTTACTTCTCAGTCTGAGATGCTTTTCCACTACCCACTCATAATCTGGTGTTGCCAGAGTTAGACTGAGAACCTTTGCTATATGTGCTCCCTGGGAGACTCTAGTGCACTCACTTTATTTTACCTTGAAGATACATGTTTGCAGATGATTTGCAAGTATTTATTCCCCAGTCCAGGACCACTCCCTCAGTCTTCATACTCCTTTCCAACTGATTGCTGGACATCTCCACCTATGTGTCCCCGACATCTTGAACTTGTGTCCAAATCTAAGTTCATCTCCAATGTTCCACTGCTTTTCCTGCAATGTTTTTTTTATTGTTAAATTTAATGGGGTGACATTGGTTGGTAACAATTAGATAGTTTCCAGATGTACAAGTCCACATCACATCACCCATGCATCACATTATGTGCCCACCTCCCAGAATCAGGTCGCCCTCCACCACCATATATCTGGTGCCCACTCCCACCTCCCCCCACAACTCTCCCTCCCCCATCCTCCCCCCTCTCCAGGTAACCACCAAACTATTGTGTGTCCATAATGCTGGTGCCCTCTCCCACCTCCCCTCCCTCTCTCCTTTCCCCCTCCTCCCCTTCCCTCAGGCAATCATCCATCTATTGAGTGTGTCCATAGGTCTCTATGTCTTTGTAACTTTCAGTTTTATATTCCACCTGTAAGTGGGGTCATGTTTCCTGATTCTTTCAGTCTGATTTATTTCACTTAATAAAATGGTCTCTAGGTCCATCCATGTTGTCACAAATGAGTGTATTTCATCATTTCTTATCACTGAGTAGTATTCCATTGTGTAAATGTACATCTTCTTTATCCAGTCATCTATTGTGCAATTTTTTTTTCATAACTCAAGCCAGAAACCTGGGAATCAACTTTGATTTCACTCCCTCACATCTAATCACCAGCTCTTGCCTCCTCCATCATTTAGTTACCTGTTTCATCTTTTCACTACTCTTGCTACTACCCTCATTCAGACCTGTAGCATGTTACTTGGGCCATTACAATTTCTTCATACCAGGTCTCCATGCTGCCTGTTAATTCCTGCATTCCTCACCCCTTCTGTCTTCCTATGGGAGACCAGGCTGTTTTACTTCTCCAGCCTGTATTTGACATTTTAACTTTCCATTTAATTTTTCCCTTTTCCCACTATCCTTTTTGGAACACAGTATGACCAAAGCTGCTATCATACAACCCTTAAGATTAAAGTCTGGAAGGTTGACACCATTGGGCCACCATATCAATCCCAAAATAGTTACCTCTAATTTTTCACAAGAGGACAAAACCCCTAAGCTGTTCAGGCTGCTTACTATTTATTTGGGTACCTGTCTCATCTTGATACCTCAAACTTTAGAGAAATAAGATAGGTGGTATTTTCAAGGGACATCAGAATCAGAAATGGCCTTCACCAAAAACATAGTATGACCAAGTATTAGATCAAGCTTGTTCAGCTTGTGGCCCACAGGCCACATGTGGCCCAGGACACCTTTGAATGCAGCCCAACACAACTTTGTAAGAGAATGCGAATTTTGATGATAAGCAAGCCCGAGGCATTCTGAGATGCAAGGACTGAATGGAGTTGCAGGGGACATTTGGGGTATCGTGTGTATTCTGGAAACTGAGAGAAGTCATCCAGAAAAGATGCAGAGAATGGCAAGGGATCCGATCCTGTGGCCAGCTTTAACTATCAATATTAACTAGTTTTAAATTATTGACTTATTGGGAAAGTTTGTTTTTAAAAAAATCAGTGGGTTGTTAAAGAGTTATAATAGAGACTTGGTAGCCTCATAATACTCCATTAAAAGGATATGCAGGAGAAACTACTTACTCCATTTCAAAACATTTTGACATGTCCTAATATGAAAGGGTAAGTTTGTCTTCATGGTCGCTGTTGGCAGCTGCTTAACCCTGTATTCTTACTAGTTTTCACTACTAATGAACTGTTCTTAGGGGAAATGGAAAGTGGGGCACATGATCAGGTATTAGTCAAAGCCAGGATGTGACTTTGGATTGGCCTCTGGCAACAGGCTGACAAAATTCCATCTTCTCTTCCATTATAAGAGCAAAGGCTTATTAACATTAATTTATGGACAATAGGCAATTACACAAAATACAGCATTGGAACCAAAAGTTGTTTTTAAAATATGAGTTTTTGACACTTGGGAAGATTTCATTCCAAACTCAATTATATAATTACAAAAAAATAAAATAAAATAAAAATCCATGTTTCAGGAAAACATAATCTTAACATAAAATTCATGTCACTTGTCACAAAGTTAGACAATCAAGTGTATAAAGGAGAAACAAAACAAGCATTATTTACAAATTTAGACTAAATGAGACACTGTGAAGAACTTTTTGTTAATAAACAACACAACACGTATTTTTACACATTACATTACAAAAACAATACATCTGTGAACAATATAAGTCATTGTGTTAAAGACTAAATTAAATTCAAGGTTGTCATATTGAAGATTTGAAATTGAATTCAAGGTTGGTAGATTTGAAGACTGAATTCAAAGTCAAGGTCATAGTGATAAAGACTTTAAATTCAAGATTGTAGTGATGAAAACTTTAAATGTAAGGACAGATTGTCTAAGAAAGGACAAAACAACTAGCACTCAGGCTATTCAGTCAGTTAGTTCCCTGTGAGTACAAAATATATAGCAATCACTAAATGGATTAGCCTAATTACAAATTCTGTTCATTTCTAAATAACTCACAACTGCATTAAGTCTTCACAGAATTATCCCATCACATAGTTTCTCTGTGGGCAGGTATCTCTGCTATATTTTAAACCTACTCAAAACAATTCCCTCCCATTTTCATATTTTTATAAGTATAAAATATTTTTAAACAAAGAAATGTTTGTTCCTTAGCTAGAGAAATATTCCCCCATTGACTTCTAGGAGAGAAAAAAAAGATTTCCATTTTTTCCGCTACGTCAAAAAACACAGAAGTACACCCAAACAATCCAATTCCTAATGTAGTTGCATAGAACACAGGGCCTGGAATATTTCATGCTAGTTTCCTTGCTATATGCTGACAATTTGGTTATTTACATTATTAAGAAACTTATGTAACAGGCTGGATTCATTCCAGTGCTTCCATCAGCAGAGGCTTGCTAAAAAAGGCGAGAGCAGCGGCGTCTGCGAATGGGAACATCGAAGACTCTCCTCCGCCTCTCCTCTTCATCCTCTTCATCAGATTCGTCCATATCTGCCGAATCATCATCTTCTTCCTCTTCCTGTTCTTCTTCCTCTCCCATCTCTTCATATTCATCTGGACCCATTTCCTTGAAAGAGAAAACAATCTTTTGATAAGAACTCCCATCAGTATGTTGTACTTATTTAATGCAAATTCTTATTTATCTAGAATCTAAACAACTGGACATACCAAATATGAATTTGTATGGACTTGAACAGCATTTTCATAATGTACACGCTGATGCAAGATTTCAGAGTATATATTCTATCACGTTTGAAAATGCTCCCTGTGGTTTTAATGGTAAGTATATTTATTAATACAGTGCTTTATTTTTACATAGTAGTTGGTAATTCATATACAAGGCAGCAAACAAACCATTGCTAACAACCCAAGATAAAATCTTAGTGAATTTATATTATTAGTGCATTAAGCAACTCTTAATCTGTATGCTTAGAATGTCAAAATGTGAATAAGGTATGCCCCCTACTGGTAACCTTTATGTACTGTTAACAAGAGGTCTAATACAATAGATTTTTATTCAGTTCTTAGACACATCTTTTCAATTCAACCACCATTGGTAGCCTCCACTTAACTTGTTGAAGACTCTCAGAATAGGGCAGTAGTGACGTTGAACATGCACTATCTGTACATCTCTTGGAAACTTCCATCCTCTTAAGCAGTGTCTCTGATAAAGTCTTGACTTGCTCTGCTGTCAATTTTCTCTCACTTTTGAAGTCAATGAAAAGAGCTGCTTTACTAGACAATTCTGAACAGCAAGGAGGTCATTGCTGGTAATGTGGGAAGTGTTGGGAAAGTTGGGATGTGTTGTCAGCAAACGTCCTTCCACTGAGGCTTTTCTGGCATTAGATGACATAGCACCCCGCGATCCTTCTGATCTCTCCAACCCCTCCCCGTGTTCAGTGCCCTCCAGTACCTGGCCTCCCTGCAGTTCTTCAAGCACACAAAGCACATTAGTGCTTCAGAATGTCTGTACTTGCTCTTCTTTTGCTTAGAACTCCGTTCTCCCACATACTCACCTGGTTCCCTCTACTTCTTTCCAGTCTTACCTCGAATGTCACCAAGGTCTTTGTTCACATATTTTGTATTAAAATAACCCAACAGGACACTCCTTACCCTCTTTACTCTGGTTTTTCTGCACAGCACACATTACTACTTGACCTACATAAATTTCATGGTAGAGTTTTTGATGGCATTGTTTACTGCATTTCCCCCAGTACCTAGTATGCATGTATTCAATAAATACTTGTTGAATAAGCAAATTAATTAATGTGGGAGAAAGGTAGTGTCCTTCAGAATCTGTCAAAGGAATTTTCATTTGGGATTTATTATAACACAAACAACAAAAATCAGAGAAAATATACATAAATATGGATATATAAGATATTCCATTATTTTATCTTTGGATTTGAAATGTTAAAATATTAAATCCAGGTAGTATGATTATCTTAATGAAGAATATAAATACTGTTAAAGAAATCAATGTGGCTAAAAAAGCTGATTGCTGATGATCACAGATAAAATGTAAACAGCAGATGGAAAGACAAACTCAAGAGACAAGAATAAAAATAAATCAGTAGCAGAAGCTTCTAAAGTGTTGAAAAACAAACAAACCACCAAGACTAAGAAAAGGTTTAAGACCAACGAAAAGTGTATTTTACAGTGGCATGCAAAGTATAAGCAAAAGAAAGGATTAAACCTCCTTGTTAATTGTATTGTGAGAGAACACAAAAGAATAATTCAACTTCCATATCAAGACAACTAATATTTAAACAGGAAGGGTACAACACAAATGCAACACAGTACAAATACAATTCCCACTGCCTCTTTTATGTTGATTAGAAATAAGGCCAGAATTGTCATTTATTTTTATTCATTTCTTATCCCTGAAACAGAAAAAACATTTTCCACAAGGCAGGTCAAGATTTTTTACTATTATTTTTGGATGGGAAGACACTATAACTCTAAATAAGTAAGAACATAGTTAAAAGAGGGTTGAACATGTAATGAGTTTATTATTGTATTTTAAAATTATAAATTTAAAAATTTTAAACTTTAAAAAAGTAATAATTATAAAACTTCAGTTTTAACTTCTAACATAAATATCAATATAACCCACATAAGAGTTCTCTAGGGTCCTCATAACTTCTTTTAATTATAGTTGACATACAATATTATATTAGTTTCAGATGTATAACAATGTGATTAGACATTATATACATTATGAAGTGATCACAATAAGTCTAGTAACCATCTGTCACCATACATAGTTATTACAATATTACTGACTATATTCCCTACGCTATACTTTACATCCCTGTGACTTATTTTATAACTGGCAGTTTGTACTTAATCCCTTTATCTTTTCACTCATCTTCCCATCTCTTTCCCCTCTGGCGACCAACAGTTTGTTCTCTGTATCTAAGAGTTTGTTTCTGTTTTGTTTGTGTGTGCTTTAGATGCCACATACAAGTGAAATCAAACTGCATGTCTTTTTCTGTCCAACTTATTTCACTTAGTATAATACCCTCAAAGTCCATCCACATTGTCACAAATGGCAAGATTTCATTCATTTTTATTGCTGAATAATATTCCATTTTGTGTGTGGAGCGCGCGCCACATCTTCTTTATCCATTCATCTATCTAAGTCGTTTCCATATCTCAGTCTATTGTAAATGATGCCCCAATGAACACAGAGGTGCATATATCTTTTTGAATTAGTGTTTTTGATTTCTTCAGATAAATACCCAGCTGTGTTATAATGTTTTTAATTTTCTGAGGAATCTCCAATAACTTTTAAGAGGTTAAGGGGGTCATGAGACTGAAAAGCTAAGAGAATGACTGTCCTTAAAGACTACTTTATACCCACCCTAACAAACATTACAAACAAGCCTCAACAGGATCAAGCTGACCCAATAATAACAACTGTCTGCCCAAACAACTGTCAACACTCTTTATATTTTATGTCAGGAATATTAGCAATTTTAGGACAAGGAATATTGTCAGAGATAGCGAGAGATTTTATAACAATAAATGAAGCACTTCATTAAAGACATCACAATCCTAAGTATATTTGTATATAATTATAGAGCTTCAAAATACATGAAGCAAATCAGAATTCATGAGAAATACACAAAACTGTAATTATAATTGGAGATTACAACAATCATTTCTCAGAGAACAAAAACAAAACAAAACAAAGATCAGTAAATATATAGAAGACTTGAAAAACAGTAAATCAACTTGACTTGTCATTTATAGAATAATATTCTCCCAAATAGCAGAATATACATTCTTTTCAAATACATAAGGACTATTTATCAAAATAGACCATAATTCTGGGCCATAATACATTGAAATTATACATAGCGAATTCTCGAACCATAACAAAATTAGAAATCAATAACAAAAAGATAACTGGAAAATCTCCAAATGTATCAAAATTAACACATTTCTAGAAAAGTCATAAATCAAAGTTAAAGTACAAGGAAAGTCTGAATATTTTGAACTAAATGTTAATAAAAACACAACACATCAAAATGTATGAAATGTAATAGTACCTAGAGAGAATAAAATCAATAATCTCAACTTCTACCTTAAGAAGCTAAAGAAAAAGCAAATTAAACCCAAAGCAGGAGAGAAATAAAGGTAACTGCAGAAATCAATGAAAAAATGAGAATAGAGAAAATCTGTGAAACCAAAAATTGTTCTTTTAAATGATCAATAAAAGTGATAACCCCCTAGCTACACTGAACAAAAGAAGACATATTACTATAGCTCTTGCATCCATTAAAAGGATTATCAAAGGAATAGTGTCAATAACTTTATGCTAATAAAATCAACATTTAGACAAAATGGACATATTCCTTTAAAAGACACAAATTACCAAAAGAAACAGAGAACATGAATACTAAAGAAATTAAATTCATATTTTAAAACTTTTCCACATAGAGAACTCCAGCCTAAGATGACTTCACTGATAAACTGTATCAAACATTTAAGGATATAATGATACCAATTTCATACAGAAACTGGGTGAGTCAAAAATGGAAGACTGTTACAGGGAATAGCAAGTTCCCAGTAGAAAATATTCAGTAGAATGCATTCCTCCTCTGGGAGGAAAGCTAAACTTCACTTCCAAACCCAGACTGCAGATTCCAGATATATCACAAGTATAATGGCCTACAGTCTCATCTTTCTCTCTCCAAACTGGAGTTGGGAATGTGTCAGCTCTGGGTCAATTAGTATCATATCCATCTTCCCAGATTTATTTTAGACCCACTCACCAGCGTCATCCCCGGAGCCCAGGGCTCTTTCTGAACGTTTGATGCCTACAACTCAATTATACTCTGCGTATACAATTCATATTTGATTCCTATTGTATAACTGGAATTTATAATTTTCTCTAGTCATTTTTATTGCCCAGAAGATGGGGGTTACTGCTATACCTGTTATAAAGTAACCCTAAAAATGAGATTAAAAAATATACCTAGTTGATTTAGGAAATGATCCCAAAGAATAACTATTAAAAGTATAAGTCTACCCATTAAATGTTCTTTGTAATGATTTCTATAGGACCGTTGTATTATTTTACAAAATCGGGAATTTTGGCAAAAACACTGTAAGGAATTGTTTTCCAAGTCTTAATGAAATAAAATAAAGTAGATTCTAACTGGTTTAGTATGGTTTTTCTCCTACATAACAGAAGTATCTTTGGAAACAGTAGAAAAGAGGCTGAACCTTTAAAGCCAGTTAACTACTCTATGTGATACTATATTGTGGAAGTATGTCCTTAATACATCCATCCAAATCCACAAAATGTATACCACCAATGTAAACTAGGGGCTTTAGATGATAATGATATGTCAATGTAGGTTCATCAATTGTAACAATGGTGCCACTCTTGTGGGAGATAGTGTGTGAGGGCAGGGGGCATATGGGAAATTTCTGTACTTTCTGCTCAATTTTGCTGTGAATCTAGAACTGCTCTAAAAAACAGTCTATTAAAAAAAAAAACCTAACAAACAAAAACAACAAAAACAGGTAACAGCAGAGTTACTCTGACTGAATGGAGCCTCACTACTTACTGTCTACGTCCCCAAACATAGTCATACATCCCACCCTCCCCAAAATACTTCCCTCAAAATTTCTAGGGTTCTCTGGAACACAATTTATAATCTATTTGTCTGGCTAATTAACACAGACCCTCTGTGGAGTTAATTCTACAAAGTCATGTAAATCAGCACCAGAGGAAAATTTAACCTACCAATCGAGCTATAGACACCCTGAATGTCGGACATGCCATATGGAATCGGGGAATGGCGACATTAAAGATCTTGTCTTTAAAGTAAAGAAAGTGGAAGGTATAATATCCTTCCATATATCCCGATGTTGTAGAGAATGTGGTACAACTTGTGTATTCATACACCCGACCAGGGCTGATGATTGGAAATTCACCTGCAGAGAAAACAGTAACAATAAACCAAAGTATAAAATTCAGTTCTTCATCACAGCAAATAAGATATGTCCTCGATGGGATTATGTATAAACTATGTTAAAGTAAATGCACAATTAGAAACAATGTCTAAAAGGAAATACAACAAAATGTTAACAGTGATTAAGAGTCCATATTTGGGCATTTTTCTAATCCCCCTAATTCTCTATAGTGTGTGTGGGTGAGGTGGGAGATATCGAAAATAAAGCAAAAAAGCAGTATTTTATTTTCCAAAATGTTGAGGCATTTTAGATACCATCTTTAAGACATGGGTAGTAGAGTGTCACAAATACTAGTTTAGAAAGAGATAAGGATAATCTAAATGTTTTTTTGTTGTTGTTTTTTTTTTTAATTTTTTTTTTTTTTAACATTTCTTTTGTTCATTGGTATTTTATTTATTTATTTATTTATTTTTTAATTGGTTTTGACAGAGAGAAGGAGAGATACAGAGACAGAGAGAGAACTGAACTGGGGGAGCTCCCCAGTTCAGCATATGGGTCCACACGGGCCGGGGCCGGGATTCGATCCTCGGTCCCCGGCGCTCCAACTGAGCACTTAACCCACTGAGGCATCCCGGCTTCCCCAATCTAAATGTTTAAAGTAGCAAAAACTAAGACATAAAACTGAGGATGCAACTTAAGTATTGAGCCCAGACAATATGGCAGTCACAGGGGAGAGTTCTTACTCCAATGGACCAAATGACGAAAAAAGAATTACAGCCTTTAGAATGCTTTAGTACTAGATTCCCAAGTAAATTCAGGAAAAATTCCTTAAATAAATATGTAGAATATAAAATTATTTGTTGGCAATGAACTAGAACAACTTTAAACTGAATTCTGTATATGCTTAGGATGGATAACAGAAGTGCATAGCTTAAATAATGTTATTTGCCTGAAGCACAAATATAGAATCTGAAGAATCTAAGGGTTCAGAAACTTAAGATAGTCATTAATTTTTTAAAAAGCCAAATGTCAATGGAAATCAAGCTAGAGATGACTGAAACCCACAAATAATAAAAATCAGTGCTATTAATTTTAACATTTCCCCCAAAATTTCAAAAAGAGGACCAATATGAAATGCATTCTCTTTCTGCTCTATGCCTTGTAATCCTACAGAATATGATAATGAATAATTATCCAGCTTAAAAAAAGAAAAAACTTGGGAAAGCTGGGATGGCTCAGCAGGTTGAGCGCTCGCTTTGAAGCCCTGGGGACCGAGGATCGAATCCCGGCTCCGGCCCATGTGGACCCGCAGTTCAGTTCTTGCCGGGACCTATGTGGGAGGCTCCCAGCCCAGTTCCTGCCCTGTGCAGCCCTGTGCCCACCTGTAGAGTTAAACTATATGGAAAAACTAATGTCAACTCTGGAGACTGCTCTGGGCCCTCCTCCTTCTCTCTGTCTCTCCCTGTCTGTTTCTCTCTGTCAAAAATCAATAAAATAAATCTTTAAAAAAAAAAAGAAAAAGAAAAAAACTTAAGAAGGAAAATCAAGGAACCCAGGTGATTCACAGAATGGAAACTCAATCCCTGATTTACTGAGTTTGTTATAATTTTAGAAAAGTTATGTTTAAGGTACTAAACAGATAGAATAATAACTTTTACACATTATATTTATGAAGTATTATAGTTAGGAAAAGCCCAGAGTCTATGATATCTTTTACATTGCAAACACAGCTATTAAAAAGATGAAGTTTTATCCACTAACAATATCATGCACTTTCCAAGCCACGTGTCATATATATTATGCTCGCCAAATGTCTTAGAAGCAATTGATGTATAAACTCAAACCTTGCATTACATACCAACTACTCCAGGTCCTTGAACTTCTTCTACATCACCTTTAGCATTTGTTATTCTCCAATAGCGACTGTCCAACTGACAAGCCTTCTCAGGAAGTGCATCCTTTGACATTTCAATCCTGGCGAAGAGAATGGGGCAGTAGAGACACAACTAAGGCCTATTTTGTTTCTTTTGTTTAAAAGCTCCAGTATTTGGGATAAGAACATGAAGAGATTTTCCAATAGAAACTAAGAAACCCAACCCAAAGTCTGTGTTAATCATCTATTTCTGGAAGTTCTCCCAGATACTGGCCTGATTAGCGTGATTCCCCCCACAGAAATGCTCAATTTACACACCTGACTTTCAGCGAGTATTTACAATTGAAAGGGCAACATAAAAATTTACGAAGACATGCTGACAACAATCGTTAGCTGTTCAAATAAAGATCAGTGTAGGAAATACTTTCTAGAACATAGTGCCCTGAAAAACATCTGTCCTAAAAAACAGTCTTAAATTCACTATCAGGCTATGCAACCCATTTTTTTCTTCCATTAGTTTCTAGAAAGCTCAAAGCAAAATGCCACTACTCAGTTACTGGGATTGCACTTTGACTCTGCTCCCCAAAATTATTATTTCATTCCCTTCCTCTGGGAATCTGCTGTCTCTTATTTTGAGTACCCTATAAGCTTGCATTGATATTATTTTTTTAAGTATTTCTCAGTCCTAGGCAGGGTCTAAATTAAACGATAAACATATGTACATATGTAACAAGTCATATCAAAGGCTACATACAATACCAAAACCCTAGGATGCTCCTGGTAAGTACACATTACTAAAATATTTCTAGTATGCATATATGCATGTATATGTATTTTTAAAATACTATATATAACATTATAAAGTATATAAAAATACATCAAAAGCAAAGTATCCTTAGTTCCTTAGAGCGATGAGTTGTCTTTATGTCATAGCAGAGTATTTAGAAATATTTGTTTTTTATTTAACCAAAGCCAGTGCTTAACACCATGTTTGATATACAGGTGGCATTCAATAAATACTTATTAGACTTTTATCAATAGGTCAGATGAAATTTAAGAAGTCTGATTTTTATCTTGAGCAATTTTGACTGGTTCTAGAAAGCATTACAACCCTAATTTTGACCCTTCATGATTACAACTTACTGGTCCACCTTGCAAAGTACATGGCACAATACTGCTATTTGCTATAAATGATTTACATAAGTTAGAGGTTAACGTAAACTCAAGGTACTTTACAAACACTATTGTAGAAAATATTGTTATTCACATTCCTCTATACTTCAGCAAGAGACTGCCTTTCTTTCTTTTTTGAATAGTTAAATGTATTGGAGGACATTGGTTGGTAACAATTACATAGGTTCCAGTTCTACATTACATTGTCTATACATTGCATTATGTGCTCACCACCCAGAGTCAGCTCTTTCCATCACCATATATTTGATGCCCCCCCCCGCCCCCACTCCCCCATATCCTCCTACTCTCCCACCTACCTTCCCTTTTACCCTCAGGTAACCACTAAACTACTGACTGTCCACGAGTTTTTATTCCTTTGTTACTTTCAGTTTTATATTCTACCTGTGAGGTCACATGTTTCTTGATTTCTTCAGAAGAGACTGCCTTTTAAAACGTGTTTTATATATCACGTCAAATGGGGTAATAACAACATACCCATAGGATATACCCAACTGCAAGGTATATGCGAGGTGACCCTATTTAAAATTCTCACCTGATTCGGTATGTGAAGAAATAGTGAGGTGGATGTACAGAGCTAAGTTCTGGCAGAAATGATGTAGAAACTGAAACTGTAATATCCCCAGTTGTTGCTACACACTCTGGATCATGAACATATCTATAATGTAAAAAATTAAACATGTTTTAGTCAACTAACATCAATTCTATAAAAGGCCTAAAGATACAATGCAAAATAGTTTATATTCCACTTCAAGACTGAGAATTTAAATCATATTTGGGACCTTAAAGATATAGTCCTATTAAGCTCAGAAGAAAATTAGAAATTATGAATAAACCAGAAAACCATGAAGACTCTGGATCAGTAATGATAGCAGTCAGGGTTCAATGATCAATGGTTTAAACAAATCAGTAATTAACTGAGAAACTAAAAAGAGCTTATCTCCATTTTCAGAGCTAAGGAAACTTTGGGGTCATCTGAAAAATCCAGCTATACCCTATAAACTATAGTGGCTCTAACAATAAAAATGTATTAGTATGTAATTCTAGGGGCCACTGATATGTAATCTATCATTTCTGTCAACCATGCTACTATGAACCAATATTATCTCTAATACTATCTGTAATACCTGGATGTTCCATTTAGAGATAATAAATAATATTTACCAGGAATTATTAGTTACTGACTTGATACTCATAATAAATCTACTAATTAACAAACAGCTTTTTCCCCCAAAAAGAACTATACAACTTCTATATAGTTATAACTTCTAAATCAAAATCAGTTTTTTCCTCTTGATTCATCAAGATAAAAAACAAAACAAAACAAAAAAAAAACTACTAGCTGTTCAAGTATTTGGATGTTTTGGCTTTTTTAAAGTAAAAATAAAATAGATTTATGATTATGAGAGGCTCTGTTATTAACCTTTCTGGGAAACTTCATTTCATGATCTATAACTGAAGGTTTTTACTGATTATAATTATTCCAATCCCAAAAGCCCCAAGTGAAATACCTGAAAATTTGGTCTCTGATGATAGGGAAGCCACCTGACACAACATTGTTGACATAAGAAGTAAACCAGTCAGTAAAAGTAGCACCTGTAAACCAGAAAAGGGGTAGGGAAGGTGGGGGTGGGAAAAAAGGACAAATAGTTTTTGTAAAATCTATCAGGAAAAAAGAAACAATTATAATTTCTCTATGCTTAAGATATGATATCAAAGCTCGAAACCTTTATAGATATAATTCCAGTCTTTTATTAGGTCAATTTCTATTCTCAGTTCTAGCCATCTTATTCCCAATTACCATGATAAGTTATTCTCCAACTACTTCCAAACTGTTTTTTACGCTTATAATTGAATAACAGATTTTTAAACTTTAATTTGTTCCGCTATAAGATTGAAAAGTCTTGTTTATAATTTCTTAAACAAAGGAGATAAGGCTTTATCTAAGGAGAAATACCGTATTTTCCGGCGTATAAGACAACCGGGCGTATAAGACGACTGGGCGTATAAGACGACCCCCTAATTTTACAGTTAAAACATAGGTTTAGGACTATATACCTTTTAACTCACTGTATGTGCCCTAATACTGTAGCATTGGCTACATACAGAATGTCCTATAAAGGCACTGTACCTTTTAGCCCATTGGATGTGCTCTAATACAGTCAATTTAGCTACTATGCATGTGTCCTGATACAGCAGCTTTGGCTACACAGAACGTTCCTGTGCTGCAACTATATGTACCACGGTGAGCCAA
>PVKE010019294.1:0-28627 GCA_004027555.1 Craseonycteris thonglongyai | reverse complement strand
AGGCCCCAGAGGAACCGCAGTGTACCTTACATTGAGACATAAAGTAAAATGTAACTGACACAAATATGAAAACAAAACACATCACACACACACGTGCACATGGTGGGAGTAAAGCAGACACTAACCTTCATCCCTAGCTATGAATTTCCTACGTCGGTCACACCCGCACATCTATGCAAGCTTAGCAAAGAAAAAAAAGTCCTTGAAAATTTCTAGATAATTACATTTTTATCACATTCTAATCTCCCCTACCTCTTTGTAGTCAATCTCGCAGGCCTGGATGAAAGATGGACAGCCCAATTTTAAAATGAAGGTCTTAATTAAACTATTCTGAGGTCCTAAAAGAGAAATATTTCTTATCCTGCTTAGTCACAGAAAAAAAATGGGGGCGCAGGGAAAGAATTCCTACACAAAATTAATAGTGCTGACATGCTACCATGGAACCATAAGAAAGAAACTTTACACAGGGTTATGGTTAACCTGGGGGCAGTGTTGAAAGAGGTCTCTAAACTCACATCTACTCATGCCAGGTTTACAGGCCAAAATCAGTTGCTCTAAGTTATTGGCAAGTTACCTAAGACAAGAAAAACGACATAGGCAGCCCCTAAGAACCACTCTGTCCCACCTCTCCCCCTAACACTGGATTTTATAAAGGTTCCAACCCAAAGAACAAAGATCAGTTGAAAAGAGTATGGGAATTCTGCCGTTATCTATGAATAAGATGCTGACAATCAAGACTTTGTTATGAAAAATTCCTCAGGACACCTAACTTGTGAAAGGGTATTTCAAGGGCATGAGTGTTAACAAAGATGAATCTGGGTTAGAGGTCCAGAGTTCAAGTTCTGCAGGAATGAAAGCCTCACATCTACTATTCACTATGCAAACGTAAGGCGCTACGTTTAACGTGTGACTTCTGTGCTGGCAGTAGCATTTACAAGGCTCTGAATGTGGCCTGTCTCAGTTTCACAGCTGCACAGAATCTGTCTGGACTTGCTCATCTCTCATTAGGAAAAAGAAGGGAGAAGTTTCCAGTTTTTCAATTTAGTTTTCTCTACCAAAAAGCGTTTTAATTGACAATATCCTCAATCCCCACCTTCACCGCCCTCCTCTGATATTTCATCTGCAGTAATTGCACTGGCATTTCAAGTCAAAAACCAGTTCTCAGAAATGCAGCATTAGCCAAGCCTAGTCCGTGTACATTTGAGCTACAAGTAAGCTTCATACTCTGGTATTCTGTGAGCTTCCTGGGCCGACCTAATGCTACTATCTCTATTTTAAAATCAGGCACTGTACAAAGTAGAATTTTAATCACATTCCTTATCTGAAAAGCCACCTTTCATAGACTTTCAGATGTTCCACAACTCCTTTTCAGAAGGTGCCTTTTGAACCACCACTTTAAAATAGGTCATTTTGTCCCATTTTACTGATAGGCAAATTGAGACTCAGAGCAAAAGCACATTTTCCAAGAACACATCTCAGGTCAGCTACCTAGATTTATGTAATCTTGGGCAAATTACTTAACCTTTCAGAGTTTCCATATACTCACTGGTGAAACAGGGATATTAAGACTAAGTATCTTATATGAAGACTAAAATGCTTAAGTGGCCATGAAGCCTGGAGCATAGTAAGTGCTCAATAAACGGTAGCTGGCATTATATTCTTGATGACTGAGATTTCTGGCAGCCTCTTAAATTTTATGTCTGAGACAAATGCCTACTCACCTCACCCCAGTCCCAGCCCCATTTCCTGCCGGTTCCTAGACCGAAAGACTACATTAAATCAGGTGTTTCACAACTGACTTTACAATACTCTCCATACTTGCGTTATGACTTATTCTGACCCTCTTTAAGATGTCCAGGTTGCTGAGCTGATAGTTATTTTATGACTTCCCAAAGAAATGTGACATAATGTGATAACAGTATCAATTACTTGCCACAGACTGGAGTTCTCTGTTACATGTGGTATACACAGACAACACACACTGAATAATTCCTCAATTAGTAAAATCCTCAGCATCACATTTTTAAAATGTGAAATGTAGTTAGTGAGCCAAAAGACAGCGTTCTTCATTTTACAGTAAAGATAAAAGAACTACGGAAAAATGACCAGGCTTCTGCCACCACCCACCAGCAAAACTGCATATGTGATGTTTGGCTGAGTAGGGCAACCCTCCTATACATGGGATGTAGAATAATTTGAGAGACTCCTTTATCGCTATGGTTTTTACCATTAAAAACAAAGGCACAGTAACTTATGTCATATCAACTCTCTTACACATAATTATAAACTCTGGACAAAATATTAAAGTAGCAGAGAGCAAGCAAAAGCAATCAGAAACTGGAAGGGAGAGGAGCCTTGGAAAAAGGAAAGCACACTATATGAAACCAGCATTTATCCGGCTTTCTTGCCCCGAAGGCTCCAGTGCAGGTAACACAAGAGGAATCGACTCCTTGCAGAAAACAGAAGGCTTCTGGGGCTGAGCGACCAAAGCTGTCAGTTAGTCAAAGCAGCTGGACTTTGAGGAAAAATCCTCACAAGACAGCACCACCGAGGGGGGGTCAGTGCTGCAATACGCATACAACTCCACTCACATCCTTAAGTGATTCCTGACTGGGTGTGAAGAAGGTGATATTTAGGGGCGCAGGAGAAAGCAAGACCTGGAAGGCTGAAAGGCTGAGCAGGGTTCTGGGGAGTCAGAGGATGGAATTCAAGTCCTACCGAATCAGAGGGGCTTGGGGAAAACTTCATGCTTTCCACCGACCCCTGCTTCGGGGCCGTAGCTTGGGAGTGAGGACCATATCCCAAGCCCGAGACTTAAACCGTCAGACTAAGGGTGAACCAGAGCCAGCATAGCAAAACCTAAAGCCAGGTCTTGCTAGAATCAAGGTGGCCTTCCAGAAAGGTAGCTGCCTGCCGGAACAAAACTCAACATTCTTTAGTGGAAGATGAACTTTAAGGTGCCTCCCCCACAATATCCAGTACACAGCAAACACTACTGTAAGTGTGAAGTAAAGGAAGATTGTACCCATAGTCAAGGAAACACACCCAAAGACAAACCAGATGTTAGGAACTGGCAGACAGGACTTGAAATCAATCATGATAAACATGTCTTCAACATGAGCATTTTGTGAATTTTTCTGATCATAACCTCACCCACCCCCAGCATATGAGTGAACTTGGGTTGCCCATGATTTTTAATCAAATTGGGATTTGGAACGGTTTGTATTGAAAAGCCTGAGGCAAACAACTTGAACGTGATTAATGACGGCTAAATTTAATTATATATTTACACCTCTCAGTAGGACAAGGGAGAGAATAACATCTCTCGTCTCTCTAGTGAGAGGGCTTTATTAAGATCTGACAGCTATTTAGGAGTAATAACTGAGTTTTATGCAAGATTACCCAGGCTCGCCTTGTCTGGCATCCCAACCTAATCACAGACTGATAGAGGACTTATGCTGCGAACAGTGGGAAAAAACAGTTGGGCTGTGTACAAAACGAACCTTTAAAAGTACTTATCCTCATCTGTCAGTGTGATCTTATCAAGGATTTCTATAATTTCTATAAACAGCCATTAGATTTTAGCTGACTCAGGCGCATCATACTCTTTAAACAGATAGATACTTTCGACTTTTAAAACATTTTCCATTCAGTTCTACTCCCCACCCCCAAAGGAATTTGGCTTCAACTTTCTTGTCTTAATCCACTAGGCAATCTCATGAATAAAAAGATACTTATTAGTTTGGCGTGTCTGATGTAGTTTTTGTAAGCCTTCTAAGGGTTCTAATATTCATTTACCATTCTCTGAAAATAGTATTCACTGAACAAGCTAGATTACCTTCTTTCCCTAGGGAATAAAAAAGGCAAAGATATACCAAAAGGTCGGCTAAGCAGATAGTGTTTTTGCTTTACACTGTGCCTCACCTTCTATGGACGTTGGCATGGGACTGGGGGTTACAGATGTGGCCTGTAGTGTCCCCGCTTTTCCTGTGCCCACTTACGTTGACCCTGCCACACCTGAAGATGCTAGTGTTACTTTTACTGACAGACAGAAGCACTCTTTTTGCCCAGGTTTTGCTGTTCGTGTGGGTCTCCTGGAAGAATGGCCTCGCCCATTTCTTCCTCACACTGCCTTTCTCGGGAGTTTGTTTCCCTCACAACAAGGCAGGGGGACATCTGAGGAACCAGCCCAGAACTACATCCATAAACAACCCAGCCTATCCACCATGCACAAGGGCCCAGGGACAGCATTCCGGCAGCTCCATGTCTTGGTCATTCTCAAAATAAGGTACTTTCCCTGTTCCCCCACAGTGCTTCTTCCAAAAACTGGGGGCCACTCTGTCCCCCTCACCTCGGCTAGAGAAGTGGAGACTAAGTCTGTTTTCTCCTGAGAGTGGGCCTTGGTGTCCTCTCCTGGGAAAAGTGCTCAGAACGTGGGCTCCTCTCAAAACCCTCTCTCCCCATGTCAGACCACAAATATGCAGGCCGGCACTCAGAACTTATCTGAAATTCTCCCTATATAAGTCACCAAGTGATTTATCTCCAAATCGTTTGGAGATAAACTAAATTGCCTTTCTGTATGATACTCCCATCGTAGATGCTTTGTAAAGCAAGTCAAATTCTCAGCGGAAAGGACTAGTTTCTTATTTAAAACAAACAGATTTTGTTAAAATGTGAATGGTGATATCTATGGGGCACTTTTTGGTTCAGGAAACACACTGTTGAGCACTGGCTCCGTCCCAGGCCTTAACTACACAAAAATGTGTACACCCAGAACCTCACAGTCTAAGAGGAGAAACAAGTCTATCAACCAGTGATCACAATGTAATGGGTTAACTACCACAAGAGAGCTGAGTCATAGAATAAAAGAAGTAACTGAGACGGCAGAAGCTAGAGAAGGGACTAAACAAGATTTCAGTGGCTGATTCAAAGGTATTAAGTTCCTTTCCCTATTATCTTCAGTTGTGTTCCATTCTTGCGAGGAGAATGTCTCACATGTTTTGGGGGTGTTTTCTATTCCAGCTAGAAAAACGAAGTGAGCAGCCCATAATCGGTTATATAAGAACAAAACAAACAAACAAACAAAAAACTACATTTCTAATGTGATCTTTCTCCCAATCCAAACAACCTATTGTTAAGCCTTACTATCATCACAGCTTAAAATATTTTCACTTGGGTGAAGAAAATTCTTTCTGACTTGGAAAAATTCTAGTTTATGACATGAAAGAACCTAGATCCTGATCAGCATGGACTTATGGAAACAAAGGTCACTTTTATAATTACAGTATTCAATTAAATATCCAGGCAGGGAAGACACAAAAATGTGTTGGATAAACTCACTTAAAATGCTTATCAAGCGAATACCTGTATCTAAGCAAAGAATAAACACACCCCACAGAACTGTTAAAGAAGATACATTTTGTATTATAAATCTTATTTTCTATGATTTATATAGACTGGATACAGCATGCTCCTATTGGGATAGAAGGGAAAAAAAGTCATTAAACATCCTAGAGAAGCTCTTTAGGAGGTTATCTCACAGGCATCCTCAAACAAAAAATTATGGCTGGGTTAGATGGTTTGAGAATAAGACACGACACACCCTTGAGAACAGCCTACACCTCCTAGTCCTATTTCTCATCTTCATTCTTTTAAACACACACAATGACATTCTGCCACAGCCTCTGCCGCCCATCCCATCCCGACAGGTACACATGCACCTTCCTCTAGCACAGTTTCTCCTTCAGAATTTTTACACTAGAAAAAAAAAGTTTCATGTGGCTATAATGTTCATGTCTATTAGGCAGAATTAAAGTGAATATCTATGGAGTTTGACTTTTAAAAACAAGACCAGGGAAGCTAGGATGGCTCAGCGGGTTAAGTGCTTGCTTTGCAGCCCCGGAGACCGGGGATCGAATCCCGGCTCCGGCCCAGATGGACCCATATGCTGAACTGGGGTGTGCCCCCAGTTCAGTTCTTGCTGGGGCCTATGTGGAGGCTCCTGGCCCAGTTCCTGCCCTGCACAGCCTGTGCCCACCTGTGGAGTAAAACTATATGGAAAACTAATGCTGTCAACTATGGAGACTGCTCTGGGCCCTCCCCCTTCTCCCTATCTCTCTCTGTCTGTCTGTCTCTCTGCCAAAAAAAAAATAAAAAAACAAACAAAAAAACAACAAGACCATATCTCTGTAGTCTGACTTAAAAACAAGATCGTAGCTAACAGGTTGAGGAGAAAGTCTAAGGGTTTCCCTTAAACTGAAAAATGGAAGAGAAGGCACTCAACATATATTAACTAGCTTAGTTAATTAAAAACTAGCTTAGGGATTAAACAGACTCACTAAAAAGTCTTTTACAAAATGAAAAAAGGTAACAGTAAGATAACAAGAAGTTCTTATTAGCCATTTATCTGACACCCAAACCCATCTATCCCCACCCCCAAAACATCCATATCAGAAAAGTTATAGAACAAGTAACATTTCACAGAAGTCTTAAAAATACAACAGTAGCACAGAATCTTGCCCAGTATCCCGCTTGGGGGGCAGGGGGTGGGGGTGGGGGTACCTGATATAAAGACAAGAAAAACTTACCTGCAGAATCCTGTGCCATTGTGGTAGGTCACACATATTCCTTTATTTATACAGGGCTCATAGCCATCCCGACATTGCAATGCTAAAAATAAAAACAAACTCACATTAGAAATAAGTCGCCAATCAAAACCCGCAGATATCAAAGAAATGTTATCCAATCCAGGCCAACATTCATTCCCATATCCAATCTAATCTGGGTTTCCCTTTGGAGTGTTAATTAGTTTCTGTTTTCTTTTGGTTCCTGGGGTCACAGAAGCACAGGAAGCTCATCCTAGGAGTCTCTTCTCACAATAACTGTTCTGTGGTCTTGAACGATGCATTTAATTCTCTGTGCCTCAATCTCCCCAGCTGTCACATCCCTCTTTCCCCATGATTCTAGGGAAATCCAAACTATAATGCCCATGACATACCATGAGCATGATGGAATTTGGATACTTAAGATGAGTGATACAAAGATTCATCAATGCACAGCTAAGAAGACTTGGGTAGACTTTAGGTTACCATGATAGTAGTAATGAAGTACTGAAGACTTCAAGTGATCAACAATATTCACTCAACAAACTATAGTTGAGTACCTAGTGCAGTTTGCCGACTACTGGCCTAGTGTATACCAGGTATTATTAGGATCTGGAGGAACAGGGAGAAATAAAACACATAGAGAAGTGAATAAAACATAATCTCTAATGTTGCGGGGCTCACAAAGATGGGGAGTAGACCGTGAATAGAGATTGTAGAAGAGGGAGATCAAAGTAAAAAAAATGAAAAGTTCATTTTATCCATACAGATAAAATAATCATTCTCAAATTCGTAAACCCCAATTCCTTTATGAGGCAACAAAAAAGGCATTTCACCACCCTGATCCCTCCCTGACTACTCCGAAATAAACAGCATTAGTAGAAAGTTTCATTGATTTCAGCCAAAAGAGGAGGAAAGCTATTCAAAGTCTGCCACTCACTTGCTGTGTGATTACAATACCTTGATTGTCTAGCTTTTAGAACTGGAATTTTCATCACCAAAATGCTTCTTGTAATTCTAATAACAACTGGGAAGCCAAGGCAGAAAGAAATCCCGTCAAATACTAAAAATTGAAGTTCGTGCACCCCTTCTGGAAGAGTATGAAGATGTCCGTCTCCTAGGCTGGTTCATGTACGGGTATAAACATCTGAAAGCAACACTGAGAAGTCTCCGCTTGAGCTTTCTCTGGCCTCAGCGCTCTATGAACAGACTGTGGACAGTAGGGGCTCTAGGCCTGCCCCTCCTGGGCACCCCAACAGCTCCTTCTCACAGCAGGGCCCAGGCACAACTCCCCCATGAACGATGACTACCTAAGAGCCCCCGTTTACCTGTTCTCAAGGGATGGAACGATTGGAGAACAGGTTTACAGAAATCTCATCTCTTAAAATAGTATTAAAAACAACAACAGACCCAAAGCAGCTAACCCATGGCCCTTACTAAATACCAGCTACTTTTCTAAGCATTTTACATAGACTCATGCGATCTTCCCAACAACCCTAGAACGTCGTTCATTTCATTAGACCCATTCCACAGAAAGCGTGCATGACCTGACGAGCGAGAACTTGGACCCAGGGAGTCTGGCTCCCATGAGAGTCTATGGCAGGGGTGGCGAACCTATGGCACGCGTGCCCAAAGTGGCACGCGGAGCAATTGTTTCGGCACGCGGAGCTGTGAATACCATTTAAAAAATTATTGTTTCTGCTCTTATAGACATAAAAATAATCGATACCTCAATCTCAATCAATGGGTTGGCACACGAGTCGAGCGAGTATACTCTTATTTCATAAACTTTGGCACTCAATCGCCAAAAGGTTCGCCACCCCTGGTCTATGGCCTTCACACTACAGTGAAACACTGCTTCCCACGACCTGACATATCCTCCCAGGATGGGCAAGATCGGCATTTTTAGACACCTGTCCTAGAAAGCAAAGACTGGGAAGGTTAAGGGACCTCCTCACTGGGCAGTGCTGGGCCGGGGACCCAGGTCTCTCACTGTGTCCAGCCCCGGCCACTGCTGTGGTCACACAAGCAGTCCCTGGGCTGCAGCCTGAACAGAAGACAGCTTCAGGAAGAGGGTCATCATGCCGTCCATCTCCCACTTCCCTGTAGGGCTCCAACGCTCCCTCTTCCCACACTGATAAGCCCAATGCAACCACTATAATTAAACCAGTTAATGTCAGGTTATTTCCTCCATACCAAAGTTCTCAAACTGGTTCTTTCATTTTCTTTGGACACTTTTATTAGTTTCAATGAGTACTTCCTGACGTTTTTCTATTTGCTTTATTATTATTATTATTACCATTTCTTTAAATAAAACCAGAAAACCTGAGGAGGGCAGGAATGTCCTGCAGGCACAGAGCAAAAGGCAGTTGGGCACCCCCAACCTGCAGGGATCCTGGTGTGGCGGAGGGAACCCCAGGAGCTGACATCCTGCCTCAGCCCTGCCCTGGCTGTCAGCACAGCCTCGCAGAGGCTCATTTCCCTCCCTGCAAACCACACGGGGTGACCTAAGTGCTCCTGAAGGCCCCATGGGATTCAACAATGACCCTTGCTTCATTGAAAGTACAAGAATGACATGCCTGTGACCTGCAGAATTCTATCCAGAAGGGCATAAGGACCCAGCTGCCCAAGACTCAGAAGGCCATGGGAGGAAAAAAAAAATCACAGTCTGTCCCTATTAAGTGTCCTGGCAAATCATTACAGTGACAGGTTCAGAGAAATACAAACAACCCAAAGTCAATATGTGGCAATCAATCTAGCAAATAACTTTATAGCCTAGCCTTAGTGAACCAATCAAATTCAGTGACCAAAGAGGAGGTGGGCTTACCGGGCTAATAATTAATGCCATTTGGCTGATCTGTAGGGTCACGCTACCTTGAACCTTTAACTTTTACAAAGCCACGGTCTTCAAACTTCAGTGTGCATCAGCGTCATCTGTGTGGGGGTGGGGGTGGGGGTGAGGTTGGGGGGTGCTGGGCCCTGCCCCCACACATTCTGATGCAGTAGAAGTAGACGGAGCCTGGGAATTCACAGTCCTAACAAGTCCCCAGGTGCAGCTGATGCTACTGGGCTGAGGACCACTTTGAGAACAGTGCTACCAAGGCCTACATGTCCACTCTAAGGAATCCCCTAAGACTGTATCGACCACTGCAGGTCTTGGATAATCTAGACAATAATACAGAGGCTGCCAAAAAAAATATGTGTACATATTTTAAGAAAGGAAAAATCTGTATTAAAATTCTAATACTCAACATATACGAATAATAAGAGATGAATACAAGTCATGATTGACTTTTGCAATGACAAAAGGTGCTCAGAGTGGTGCCCAGCGCGTCCAGACACATCTGATGACGGCGAACTACTGCTTGAGCAACGTTGACCAAAGTGGCCACTTGTATTGCTGCACATGCCGCTTCGATTTACTGTGCTTCTCAAACTTAACACGAATGCATGCAGTTGTTAGGCGCTCCCCTGCCGTTGTACTTCCACAACACTCTCGAATTGCAGATACCACTGCAAAATGGTCTTGAGTTCCTCCAGTGACAACCGTGCTTCGCCATTTCTTTGACTGTCCTGCCTGTCCCGTGGTGCCACTAGCATCCGTTTGATGAACGCCATCTTTTGAGCGAACGTCATACTACACATTGCTACTGTAATTCAATTCAGCTTCGAAAAGTAATATATAGATAACATCTCTTAAAACGTGTACACATGTTTTGGGTACCCTTGGTATATTGCTTGAAAAAACTAAAGCAAAATATAATTTGAGACTCGTGATTTTGCTCAGGGGCCATTTCCAAACAAATGCTGTAATTACTTGCTCCATAAAGAGAAGTTAAAATTTTGAAAACCCAAAACCACGACAGGGACTGGGAAAGACCTCATTTCAAAATTCAACTTATTTTTTTCCCCCAATGTAAAACACAAATTTATCAATAACAATGAAATTGAAAGCAGCTTTCTATTTACAGAGTGAAACACAGAAGGCTCAATCACACCACAACTGAAGAGTGGATGCTTAAACTGCTGTTTTAAGAGACTCAGGAAAACTAGTCACTCACAAAAGGAGTGAATTTTCGCCACATTTTCATCGGAAGCCACGAACAGCAGTCACTCAAAAAGATGCTGGCTCACTGAAATCAATCTCTTATACTGTGTGTGTGTGTACGTCCCTCTCCCCAAAGAGGGCAAAAACTAAGGGAAGCAGTGGACTTCAATTTCATTGCTCCATCACATGGCAATGTGACATAAAGTCTAGAAGCTGATCTCTAATTTTCACACATTCTCCTGTGCAGCGTATTTGGGGACTAGTCTTCTAATATTCAGAACATACAACACAAAGCATCACTATGTGAGGCGTAGGCCTGATTGCAGGGATACCTTGGCTAACAGAATAAAGCCTCTTATTTCTATTAGGGAAAGACAGGTAATCGATGAATATATAAACAAAATCCTTTCAAACAGTGGTAAGTAACAGATTCTGTTGGAAGCAGAACCCATGACGGGACACACAGTAATCACAAAGGCTGGAGGTGTAGGGACCTACTTTAGAATGGGTGATTAGGAGAGAGGCCCCTCGGGGGTGGCCTCTCTGAAATGAACAAGAACCGTGAAATACGGAGGAAGAGGGGTCCCAGGTAGAGGGAACAGCGAATGTGCAGCCCCGAGATGGGACTGAGCCCAGCGTTCCCGGTTCGAATGGCTAGAGGTTATCAAGTAAGGAGAGTGGTCTCGGGGGTCCAGCCAGGGAGGCAGGCAAGCATTGGATCACCGCTTCTGCTCAATGGTGAGAGTAAACCACCATTGACCATTTCCTTTAAGCAAGGAAAACAATGCAATCAGATTTCTGTTTGAAAAAAAAAACAATCAAGATTGTAAAATGTTGCAGTGAGCAACATGTTTTCCTTTCGCATTCACGTCAGATTCACGTCATCCCTTTTTAGACCAGGCTGAAGACATTCGTTTTCTCAGCTCTCCGCAAATGGTACAGATTTTATTCTGATCGCCTCTAACCTCCCAGAAGCACCTCTTATTGTATGTCACTCCACCGCTCTCTCATCTGCAATGGCTTTCAGCTCTTACTCAGTTCTCAGAATTTACTGTTTGGCTTCAGCAGAACCAGCTGAGAGGCCCAGGCAGTACCTTCGCACGGTGCCAAGTGCAGCACGTTTCCTTACTTCTTCCCGTCTAAACCCTCATGCTCGGCTTCAAGATGCAGCCCACCCACGCCACCTGCCCAGTATTTCCTCCCACCACTTCGAATGCAGCCTCTTGCTTGAACAGATCACCACTCAACTCAGTTCCCTGCCTCCACTTGTAACTCAGCTTCCTCTCATGGCTACTTCCCCTTTACTATCTAACTTCTACTCAATCTGCCAAGGTCCAACTTCCCTCCTGCCTCGCCCACAAGGCCTCCATCCTCCCCCTTGATGGTTCTGGTCCTCACAGGCCAACCCCTACTCCCGCAACACTGTAACTCACCGTTTAGCATTTAATACTACACTGTCTTCTAACTCCCTCGGCTGTTCGCTTTTAAATTCATACAGCAGGGGTCCCCAACCAGTCCGTGGCCTGTTAGGAAAGGGGCCACACAACACGGGGGGGTGGGGGGGAGTGGGGGGTGAGCAGAGCAAAGCTTCATGTGTATTTACAGTCGCTCCCCATTGTAGCATGACTGCCTGAGCTCCGCCTCCTGTCAGATAGGTGGTGGCCTGAGATCATCATAGGAACCTGAACCCTAGTGTGAACTGTGCATGTGAGGGATCTGGGTTGCACACTCCTTATGAGAGTCTAATGCCTGATGATCTGAGGTGGAGCTGAGGCGGTGATGCTCGTGCTGGGGAGCGGCTGCACATACAGATTCACATGAGCAGAGAGGATTGACTGCTCAGAGACCATCACTAATCAATTGCTTGCAGACTCATATCAAAATCCTATCAGTGAGTGGTAAGGAATAATTAAGCTGCATCTGGCACTTGAATCATCCTGAAACCATCCCTCCGCCCTGCTCCTCCCTCCCTGCTGACTGGGGACAAATTGTCTTCCATGAAACCAGTCCCTGGTGCCAAAAAGGTTGGGGACCACTGTCACAGAGGACAGAAAACATTGCTTCTGTCCGATAAACTAGAGGCCATGTAGTTTAGTGGTTGAAAGCGTAGGTGCTGAAACCAGGACCTGGGTGTAGCGTCCAGTTCCATCATTTACTATTCATTTCTGTATCCTTGTGCTTCAGTATCTTCACCTGGAAAATAATGTCTCTCAGAACCCTGGTAGAAATTAACCAAGTAAATACATTAAAGAGACTAGAGCAATGCCTGATACATAGTCAGAGCTCAAAAAAGGCCAGCCCCCATAGTCGGAACTTCCATTCTTGGTAACTGATTGGGTGGGCCTTTAGGGACTTGTTCTATCAATCAAACCCCAGTTTACACAAAGTGAGAAATCTAGAAAAATAGACGAGCCCCAGGCAAGTTAGGATGTAATATCAATAAACAGAAGAAATTCTTCCCAGGTGCCATCAGTAACGTCTAAGAAGACATACAGTAATACTACAGAAAACCAGGGGTCACAGGTCACTACTCCTTAAAAATACTTTTTAAAAAGTACAGCTCTGCAGGCCTAAGAAGTGACTCATTAAAGGTAAGCACTATAGATAAGCAAAAATGTCACATTCAATTTAAATATACAGTTCTATTAATATTTGTTGAATGACCACTGTGACCATGGCCCCCTACTAAGCCACGCAGGGAAATAAAACAGGAATAGAGCAATTCCTAGCCTCATGGTCTATAGTACAATCTAAAAGAGGAAAGTCAGGGGCAGGGGCAGGGGAAATGTGACCTCCCCAAATGGCTCTAATGTGAGCAAAATAAAAACCGCCTTTATTACATGCCTTTAGCAGGCCCTCTTAATATCTATCTTAAAATGCCTCCAGAAAGAACCTTTAAGAACTGCATTAGCCCTCGTGGTTTAGCGCTAAGTGAAACTCAGTCCAGATAAAGTTCTAGTGTGCATTCCAGTTCATCAGCCTCATTTGTATATACAGGCATGACCCTCCAGCAGCCGAAAGATTACAACTCACTTATTGCTGTGCTCTGAAATTGAACCTGCAATATCTCCACCCCCCTCCCGCCCCCCGTTTGCCTATAAACACAACTGCAAACAACAGAATAAGCTGTCATTGATTTTAACCAGTTCTCATGCCTCGGGAAATCTGCCCATTTAGGGGCAGGCCCAAGGTATACAAACTGGATGGAATCTTCCTTAAAATTTCCTCTAGCCACTTGCCTGGGTTTTCCAGGGCTCTTTGGTATCGTGCCTGCTATATCTCGCTGGTTTAAAAGCCTCCCTTTGTTTTAGGAGCCTCTTAACAGGAGTAATTAAGCCTGTACCCCAGCGGGTGGATTCTGAGCTGCCATCAGTGTGTTTCACTTATTGCATTAATATGTATCATTTTAAACTGGCCTTACTGGTTGCTTTGTAGCCTCTTCAAACAAGCCTCTGTTTTCTATCTCACATGTGTCTTTCATACCCTGCTCCCTCTGTCTGCAGTGTGGTGTCTGTTTGTGCTTATATGCATCCACTGCTCACTCCAAAGCCGTGTCAATGGCTTGAATGATTGGGGTTCCTAAAACATATGAAGAGGAGGTACAGAGGACCCTTTCAGTTTTCTCTTCAACGCTTATGCAAATTTCAAGTAGCAGCATTTGAAAAACGTGAGGTCTGAGTTGATGCCCAAGGACTCTGTCTGGGGCTGGCTGTGGCTGCTTCCTGCACACGGTGTCTGGAAGGCGCCCGGGAAGGCGGACCAAGCGCAGTTTCCAAAGTGATTGTGTGCGTTATGACCAAAAGTAGGAGAACAGAGCGCAGACAGGAAGCCATCAGGAATTTGCAGTCATACTTGGGGCACCCTGCAACTTCAAACAACAAAGCTTTCACGAATTTTTTTATTCCATTTTTTTGGGATCAGGCCACGAAAAAGAAAATCCAAACAAACAGAAGTGCAGACGCTTCACATCCCAAGTGGTACGTTTAAATAAAAACAAAGTGGAGAAACATCTGTCTTCCTCCCTGAAATTTGTCTTGATTAATAGGCTAGTAAATGCAACAAGGAAGATACCGATTTTCCTTTTCTGATAATGTTCTGAGGACAGCCATGCCCTTTATAGATGTTATCTAAGAAAATGCATTTCCTACTCAAGAGATGCTGATACCAGACCCACAGATCATTAAGGCTTAGCTATAGGGCTTATAGCAAAATATTACTGCTTTGCAAAAACAGCTACGCCTTGATTTAACCAAATACAGCCAACAAAAACTGAAGTTATAAATAATTTAAGGATATATTTGACATTACTAATAGAATTTTTTGTTTTATCAAGTTATTCACCCCAATGAGTTCGTAACCAAGATTGGCTCATCTCTGTATACCTGCTAGCCCAGTGCCTGGACAATAGGTATATATATATTCAATATGCATAAGATACTCAATCAACTAACTCGGTAACTAAGACAAAACCTATTAACAAACTCAATAGTCAGTTTATGTGTTTAAAATGTTCCAAGCCTCCAATTTCAATAAGCACAGGGATACCCAAATGTGACTATGCCTATTAATTTCAATTTTGTTTTGTGTAAGGGGTAGAAAAGTAAAATGCAAAGGAAAATATAGTGTACATTCGCTGGCCTTCAACAGGGTCAGAAAGTTGAGAAAGTGGAACTGTACTTTTCTAATCTTCACAAAACTAAAATATCTCTGAAAGTTCCTGCCTTCAAATTTGCATGCATGAAGACACACCCTCCCCCACCCTTCCCCATGAATCCTAAGCCATGTGTATTACGGTAAGAATTTATTAAAATGGGTTGAATGGACGCCAAAATCACTTACATCTAAATGGCAAATGCAGAACACACAGTAACAAAAATTCCAAGTGAATGGTAAACTAAGGTAGAATGGTTTCATTGCACAGTCTACCACATTCCCCATGAGTGGTTCATGAATCTATAGCCACAGAACAGGCAAAGACACCCTAATGTAGTTCTTTACTGTAAGTACCTAACCTCTTGTAAAATAGCACTGACCAAAATAATTATAAGCTTTACATATCCAAAAGGGTCCTGGTGCAATAAAACCCAACAGAGGGGAAGATGCTATTAATACATCATATGCAGAAGTTAAATTATTCTCTACAAAAAGGGCTGTGTACTTGAGCACTACTTAGAGGTCCAAATAGGTGTTATTCTATTGTCTTCTTTGATATCTTCTATTATCTGTTCTGTTCTCAGAGATAAATTCTGCCTGTCACCAATTTCCTGTGCTTTTAGTGAATGCTCCCCTTTCTGAGCTTTTTTAAAGACTATTTTGTTAAATACAACTTCAATTTTTTTTTAAGCCCTTAATTTTAAATACATGCTTTTAAGTGCCCTGGCTGGAAAAGAATTTTATAAATATATATAATCTTGTTGCTATCCACCCAAAAGAAACAAAGCGTCCTTTTAGCTTGAATTGTTTAGAACACTTTTTAAATGCAGTAGACAGTTTCTATTGTCTGCTGATTTGGAGCAGACCCCAAAAAGAAAGAATAAGTTACATAATTATGTTTTAAAATGAAAACGGAGAAACCTCAGATTGTTATATGTTATTATATAAAATCATGGAGACTTCCCAAAACCAAAAGGGGGAAATCCAGAGAACAGACTCCGATTTCCCCACAGGCATCCTTCCTCCCAGCTTTAAAATACAAACAAACAAAAACAAACCTTGGTCGGCTGCAATGACGGCTACTCCAGCATTGAGTCGCCAGAACACTCACGTCAATGCATTGTGCTAATGGGTGACAGGAGGTCTGGATGCTACATGAAGTCCCACTACATGTGTAAGTACATGTGAGTGTCCTGAAGTCAGGCTTTGCAGAAGCTAAGAAGCTGGGTCACAGAGGTTCGATACATTCAGCCCAAAACAAACCCTATTCACCTGTGGACAGCATTCAACTCCACATTCCTGCACACACCCCTGAGAACAGTCTAAACCCAGAAGCTCACAAGGTCCTAATCCCCGGGCTCACATTCAGAGCATTCCAGATGAGCCTAGAAACCAGCAAAGCAAAGAAAATGTCTAGACCAGGAAATGGTTAAGTGTACAGTGTGCTCAGTGCCAGAGGACATGCCTGGGGCAAGAACCTTGGAACAGAGGAAGGGAGATAGAAGGAAAATATCAAAATGTTATTAAATATGGAGGGGAGAAGAAAATACCAACTGTAGCCCCAGACTTCAATTTTTATTTAGTTTTGTTTTCAATTGCTTTCTTCTTTTAATTTGCTTCTTCAAACACAAATCAATGCCAACCCACACCGACCTAACTTGGTCCCAATGGTCAACATAAAACAAGAAGAATAATAATAATGTATACTTAAAGATAGTAGATGAAGATAATGTCAATGTTCGATTGATTCCTCTTAGGAACACAGTTCTCCAACCCCATAAATCTTTCAACTACTCACACTCTTTACTGTGAGTGTAAGCAAGAATTGATCTCCATGACTACCTACGATTTCTGTGGAGCTATAACAGTCATTTTAATAAAAACAACCCAACTCACTAACAGGCAACGATCTGGGTGGCAGATCGTTGCTCATCACGCCCATTCTTGCTCATCCACTTGTTGTTGGGTGAGCAAAGAAAAGCAGCAAAGACAGAAAATGTGGACACACCAATCCACGACCACATCGGAGAGTAAACCTTCCGTGTCTGCGTCTTCAAACACAGGCGGGGGTGGGGACCTCGGTTTCTCCATTTGCAGTTAACTCCTGATTTGGCAAACCCCGAAGTCACCCTGCCTTTGACAAAGGTGGTTTTGGGTCTAGAGAGTCCAGAGGGCTTCTCATGTTCCAGCTTCCAGCTAGAGTTCTCAGAAAGAGCAAAAGAAACGACGTAAGCTCCACATGTATTAAATTAAAAGGGTAAGATACAGTAAGAGGTGTTGACTTTCTGGAGCCCAAAGCTTAAAAACAAAAAGCTGATGCCCCGGCGCAACACCTAGTGCATCTGCCCCAGGGAGTTCCAGCAACAGGCAGACTATGCCCTGGGCAGTACCTGCCGACCCAAGCTCTGCTCCACCTCCCTGGGCCCAGAGGAGAGGCCAGGCACATAGGAGGCAAGTGCTTGTGAAGTGCCTGCCAAGCCAAGCTGATGAGGAGCAGGCCAGCAGTTTTCTAACTCCCTCCAAGAGAACATAAACAACTCCTTACTTAATTTCCCACAAAAGAAGACAAAAATAAAATCTGCGAAATGATAGTTTATTCTAGCTTTCCAAGGTCTCAGTGACCTGGCCGAGGGATATTTTAATCTCTTCGGTGTATCACTCTTAAGAATTCTCTCCTGATAAAAATGCACTTCATTTTGGGACGTGGGAGTGGCACTCATGTTATACAGGAGGGATTTACAAAGGGAGTTCTACCAGTTACACCACTCCAGGCCCAATGGGAATGTCCTTCCCAGCATCACCTCATCACATAAACAGGATTAAGTCCTTCGGAAAACCAGTATTAAAGCAACTAACACTCAGTTCAAGCGAAGAGACAAAGGATTTAGTGAATGTGCTTATTAGTGTAATGCTAGCGATTAAATAACATTTCTGCTCCTCCCACCAAAGCACACATTACCTCATCAAAAATATGAAAACCAAGTCTTCGTAATCACTGGCTATCAGCCTAAATACGTTACCCGAGAACGTCTCAAATACTCTTAAGTTTTATATTAGAAATGTCAAGTGAATCAAGTATCCTCCCCCTCATGTAATCGGGCTTTAGAATGTTAAGTAGAGCAAGTCTATAAATTTGAGCCCACTGAGCTTCTGTGTGTAACCTTCCTCCTCCATGGAAAATAACCCCAATTCAGCCTCCTCCCAAAGACACAACATGTTACCCTCAAGGAGTAACTCCAACGAGGTGAATGTCAATAATCAGCCAGTCGTAGCCTAAGTTAGCTAGCTGGTCGCTGTCCTCCCGGTAAAATAAGAGCAGCAAGCACCTACCCAACCTAAAGATGGAGCTGGTGCTGACTTGGGCAACGAGGGTGGAGGATTAGCATCGCAGCTTCTAAATGGGCAGGGATTGTCAGCGGGTTCCCATCTGTGTGGCCCACCCAAACCTCCAAGCCATCTACGGCCTGTGGCCACACAAACCAGAGTCACTTTACAACCCTCGATCGGTCAGCCCTGGGAAGGTGGACTGTTCCCAGAGTGACTAGCCAAAGTCAATGCTCTAATAAAAGCACCGCCGTAATTTATACACATTCTTCTACAATGATCTCACATGATCCCCATAGCAGCCCTGTAAGGCACACAGACTGGTATTAGCACCACCTTACAGAAAAGGAAACTGCAGCTCCAAGACATAAGGGCCTTGCCCAAAGTCACTCAAGTCATGCTGGGCAAAGCCACTAGCCCAGCATCCTTTTTAGTCACTACATCGGTTGAGACACAGTCTGAAAAACCTGACACCCACCAAAACTTTCAAATCTCCATGATACACATTTGTGGCTATAACATTCTCATGTAGATCCGCACCCACGTACCCACTATGTATAAAATACATAAAAAACATTTGCGCCAAAGGTCAGCTCATGGCCGTATGCTTGTCAAAAACAAAG
The DNA here is from genome assembly GCA_004027555.1 of Craseonycteris thonglongyai. NCBI lineage: Eukaryota > Metazoa > Chordata > Mammalia > Chiroptera > Craseonycteridae > Craseonycteris > Craseonycteris thonglongyai. Next base: position 9,377 of record PVKE010019294.1, on the reverse strand, counting down.
CCAAGACTCTTCACAACCAGGTCCTAATCAGGACTGGCATCCATTCACGAGTCTCACTCCTACCGCCACCACAAAAGATCCCCACGTTTGAAAACCTGCCAACTCTAGAATTCAATCTAGTGCTATGTATTATTTCTCAGGAAAAGCACAAAAACAAAATGCCCCGTGAGGTAAAAAAAAAAAAAAAAAAAAAAAATGGGTGAAATTTTATAGAGTTCTTCCTCTGTGAAATTGGAACTAGACACCGTTTCTTCTCAATACCAGAGTAGCATCGCTGAAGCCAAAGGACATCATGGAACCAGGTCGTAAGCACGACCATGATTTATCTTGACAAGATTCTGCTCGTAAGAATGGTGACCCTATTAAAAGTAATCACCATTTGATCAAGCTACCTGACATTTAATTGACTGGAAGTAAGTCCCTCCAAAGAAGACACCTGCAGTTAAGTTGGTGAAAACTGAACCACTAAACAGGAAATGCGTGGCCTGCTACTCAGAGAAGGCCAGTAATGACTAATGTGGCAAACCAAAAATGCCATAAGAGATAGAGTATTTTCTTCATCGGGTCTACTTTTCTCCAATTAGGAATCAACTGAGAGGGGTAAAAAAAAAAGACAAAAATTCACTTTCTCAAACCAAGAAATAAACTATCCAGACACATACCCTTAATAATATTGGGTCCCTTGAGGAAAACTCAGCTCAAAGCTCCATTTTTCCACAAGGCTGAGAACACCATACCCATGGCTCCCAAAGCCAAAAGGATAAACTTCACTCCAGTTTCCTGTGCTTCCCCATAAAATGCCACCTGACTTCATGTCATGGAGAAAATGTTGACATGTGAAAATACATTACTTTTCTGTTTCCTTCTGACATTTTAAAAATCCGACACCATAGACTGACCCTGGTCATACACTGGTGGATGAATTCAAAATAAAGTGTTCAAACTACAAAAAGTAATATGCTCTCGAATGCAGGAAATCTGATGACAGAAATCTAAGGAGAAAATGAATTTCTGAAAAGTCTCTGGCAAAGAAAGAACACTAACTGGCTATAATTGAGAAAGAAAGGAAGCGAGCGACCTTTTTTTTTTTTTTTGCATCTACACTCCACTTCTGAAACAACAGCTGTCTTTGCTCAGCTGGAAGAAAACCACAGGCCTTGGAATAACTCGCTCAGTGTACTGTCTGTCCCTCCTTATGTTAAAATGACACTGTTGACTCACTCTCAGTAGGACGTGTGCTCGGTTTAACTCGTTTTTCCAGTAACAGTAATAAGCGAAGCTGCTCTAACCTTAAAATGATTTGCATCCTCACAACCGAAGAAACATGCAGGCATCAGGACATAACTACGTGGTACAGAGAATACATGTTCCTGAGTTAGCCTGGCTTTGCTGTGCAGCCCAAGGGAGTTCTAGCCATCTGTCATTTGCTCTGCAGTCTCTCCCCAGACCATGGCCAGTGTAAATCCTCATTATTTCATCATTGCAAAAATGGCATTTCTTCTAATTACCAAAATCATCTTTCACTGCATTGACTCAGTGTAGCTTTGTCTTAGCTAATCTTCATAATCCTGTGCTCCCAAACTCTGAAATGAAATGAACGAATGTATTTTCTTTGCTTCTGATGACAAGTCTTGCTTAACTCTGGGAGACATGGCAGAGGGTCGATCAACAGCCCTCGCAAGCTCCCAGTACCATTCAACAGCATGCCATGGGAAAGTGGTACATTTGCCATTTATTGCTGTCATTTCTAGTTTGCTCTCTAGTTAAGGCTAAAAGAATAATTTAAAAATCAGCAAATATTTACCAAGCCCTAATACAGATTCTGAAGGCGGCTGGTTACTCACTCTCATGGTGGGGAGGGAAGACATAATGACATCAAAAGAGGGTTTTGCACCAACATTGGCCCTCAAAGGGAAACATGTTTGTGCTCTTTAGATCAAAAAAAGCATTGTTTCCTAAGGAGAGTCAATTAATTCACGTATATCCGTCATCCTTGTTTCTTCTACACTGAAAAGCTAGCTGTTTAATTCATAACTTCAGCTCAGGCTACAGAGGGACACTAGAAATACCGGCAGTAAAAAATAGTTAATCCAGTGAAAAAGTCAATAGCTTTGACATTAAACGCTCCAGTTCATTCTGGACCATTGGTCTTTACAATGAGACATGTGTGTCCCAGAGGTAGAGGGACGACACAAGACCATCCACCCACCGGTGCCAGAGAGGCTACAGAACATCTCCATAGTTATAGTCTAAAAACTCAATAACGTTTTACTGAGAGTTAACATGTGCACATATGGTGTAATAGTATGTATATAATTACAAATACTTATTTACTTGCTTGGAGGAGAGAATCCATGCTCAAAAAGAATGTCTTTCTTGGGGCGTACATTTCTCTTTCAAGTTTGGAGGCCCCTGCTTTACCCCTGCCTTTCATACACTAGGACACACACAGCCCTAGGAATGCACAGCATGTGAGGGGCGGGGGACATGCAGAGACACTGGGTAGACCTGGTCCATGTTCCTGGTGTCTCATTTCACTCAGTCTAGGGAAGGTGACAGCCGCTCTTTTCTGCAATCAGGTGCTTTGGAGGACAACTCTGGTGGTCATGTCTTAGTGTGAAAGGGACCACAGAATGAGAACCAAGGCTCTACTCTATGCCTGGCTGCCACCGAAGGCCGATCCCTTCACCCTTCAGGCCTCTCAGGTTCCTTCTCGCCAGAGGGTTAGGATTCACGAGGTAAGGTTTCCACCTCATCCTTGCTTGCTTCCAGCGGTCACTCTTCTAACTAGAATGCATTCGGCCCCGGCCCATCAATCTCAAGCCCTGCCTCCCTCCCCGATGAGGCCCTGGCTTTGCATTCCCTCCGCTTCCGTGCACTGTTTGTGTGATGCTAACAAGCACTTGGCGGAGGACCTGCCAACCTTCTCAAGTCGTTTCCAAGTGCCCCCCAGCACTGCTGGACAGACTGAGCGCCTTCATGCAAAGTGCTGAGGCAGCATTCTGCATCCATCATCACCGGACATGCTGAGCGTCCACAGCTCTGACCCTGGAGCAAATCAGCAAAACCCGTCACTTAAGGGGGAAAGGAAATGGAACCCGAATTACCCACCCCATGAAGGTACGTGGTCTGGCACAAGGAAACTAAGTTGAGACCATGCCTAGGTATGCCGGGCTCTGAGGAAAATCACTCTGAACTTAGCAGAAACAAAATGAGGAACTGGGAACAGCAGAGAGAAGTGTTAACTCCAACTCATAGGATGCCTCTGTCCCTCAAAACATCCCCTTCACGTCCCAGCCATAGCCACCCTGTCAAAATAATTACTAATTCGATGAGTTAATACGCGAAACGTGCTCAGAGCTCGGCACCGTTCGTTATGAATATTATGATCCCATGCCACCAGATGCACCAGAACCAACGGGAAGAACGTCACCTCTTTTATTCGCAGACTTTGGGGGCACCATGGCAGAATTTGAGCAGACCGAGCCGCAACTTCCCTTTTCAGGTTTTGTCAACGTCTCTACAGGTTCCATGGCACATTTCCCACCACATGGAAAGATGAGGCTCAATTCCCAGGCAATGCAGCGCGCTTTGAAGACAGCGGCGTGGAGTGGGGGCCAAAGCAGCAGGCCCAGGGCTACCGGCCAGACAGCAAGTCCTCACAGCGCCACTAGTTCTGTGCTCTTAAAAAGGGACTTCTGCAGAATCTACATCTTCTGATCTGTTTTTCAAAAAATGATTAGATGACCTATGGTCCCACAGCCACAGAGGCAGTAGCTTACAAACATTTTTTACTGGGATCTACAGTGAGAAAACTATCTTAAGTCAAAACTCAAGATTCACACAGGTAGGTATATAACAAAAGTAAACATCTCAAGAAACAATGCTTATTCTTACTATGCTAATATTTTCTATTCTAGTCCATTCCACCCCCATCTTCCCAAGAAAAAGTGCTGTTTCAGCCCCGCCGTACTGGATTCATGGTCCACTGGTGATCACAACCTGCAGTCGAAAGAAACCAGGCCACAAGCCTGCTTCTGAGGAGCGTAGCCTTGCACACAGACAGACCTAGCTCCGCGGCAGAAACTTGGGGAAGTTACCAAGCCCTCCAAAGTTCATCTTTCAGATCAAGATGAAAACACCAGGGTTGTTCTAAAAATCAAGTGAGTCATGAATGTGTCTGACACAGAAAAAGCACTCAAGGGAGAGCTATGGTGATGATTAACAACAGCAATGTCTCTGTTACTAAATTCAAAGGCTCCCAAAGAAAGCAGAATAGTAAGTGGGAGGGGCTGGGGAAAGGGCCGGGCTCACCACCTACAAGCATGGATTACCAGCCGGGCCCAGAGGGGTCCCCACTCTGTGCTCAGTGACGTTGCACGAATGGAAGGGTGTTGTGTGCTTTCTTCACAGGGTCCCCTAACAACTGTGACAGGGCCTGGCGCACAGGGGACAAGCGCATAGTTGTTAAATGGATTAATGAACACATCTGGAAGGCTACCTCTCAGCCCTGGAAGAGCCGTGGAAAGATTCCAGCCTGGGTGGGAGAGATGGGTGGGGAGGAGTAGGGAAGGGGAATCAAACGTACGATGATAGAGAGTGAGCTGGTTCTGGGTGGTGAGCACACAATGCGATGTACAGACAATGTCATGTAGAACTGTACACCTGGAAACAATGTAATTGATATCAGTCAATGTCACCCCAATAAATTTAACACACACACACACAAAAAAATCCCAGCCATGACCACAGAGCTTCCCTTGCGCTATGACCCAAACACCTGAGGCTTTTCCGCACTGAATCCACTGCTCTCCGGGTGCAGATCCCTGAACAGCACGTTACCGGGTCCCCCCCTGCAGGCCTACGGAACCAGAACCTCTGAGGGTGAGCCCAGCCTCCTGTGTTCTAACAAACCCCACAAACCTGACACACCCAACTTTGAAAACCACTATTTCAAACCATGCTGCCTTGGAACCCTAGAGCGATCCCGTGTGCAGCCAAAGGGCCTCTGGAAAGTCCATCAGTCCTGGGAACTACTTACTCGTCTAGTTCCCCTTTCAAGTTGGCAATGGGTTGACAAATCGAAGAGCACACTGATAGCGCTCGCTTGGGCCTACTCCTTCAGAAAGTCATGGCAAAGCTGGCTAATTTCTATAAAACCTCGATTTTCCAAAAGGCACCTTAGTGAGAAGCCCTGCGGGGCCATCAGACTCTTGTTAGAAACAACAAGATTTAGAGAAAACGCCGTGATTTTTACCAAAAGATAGGAGCACATAACTATCTTCTTTCTACTCTGGAAAGAATTGCTAACCTACCTTCCAAGGACAAAGCAGTAGCTTTTAAAAGCAGAAGGATTCTGCCAATAAAATAATGATTCAGTTACACACCAGCGGACAGACAGGCCTGGCCTGGGTGCTCCAGGGAGCCCTGGCACCGACAGTGTGACCGGGCTCCACAAATGAACGTACGTGGCCTTCGTAAAAGACAGAATGCACATGGAAGTGCTTTGCAAACTAGGAGGTATTATCTTTCCAAGATGCAAATGTATTCCTGTGAACCAACTCCTTCCTTCCCACCCCCAGTGACCAAAATGATTTATAGGAGAGCGCGCTCAGAAGTGGTTTGACAGCAGTTGTAATGAAAACGTAAATGAGAAAAGATACTGAATACTTCTGTGCCCAGAGAAGCAGGAAGCCTCGGCCGTGAAGGCAATTCGAATGACAAAGAAGTATGTTAGAATGACCCACAGCACACTGGCCCTTTCTAGTTTGGGCGGGCAAAAATTTGAGCTGGAAAGACATGGTATTTCAGAAGGAAAATCAATGACCAACAAGTAAAGTGCATTGCTTCCAAACCTCCCAAAAGCGGGTGTGCAAAGTGAAGTTTGGGAACCGGGGTTTGGGAGGGGGCTGTTTTCTGTCAGGTCTGACCCATTGTCTATTGTGGGTCCCCTATCTTGTCATGTGGCCCCACCGAAATAGTGGAGCCATTATTGTTGTGGATAATGACGACCAGAGGCTGATGGGATGGTTGCACATCAACAGTTCTCAGACTCAGGCCTTGTGTAATTGGGTGTGTCGATCTATGTCAGTCCACAGATGGTTATTAAGCTAGTTACAACTTCCCTAAACCTCTTCGCTGAGCAGCATTCTGGAGAGCTATTCACTGCCAACTGACAACAGACTCTATTATCAAATAATTTTTTAAGAACAGTTCCAAGGTCCATGCCTCCTCCTCCCAACACACACACACACACTCTCACTCTCTCTCTCTCTTCTCTCTGTCTCGAAGCAGGGATGTTTCTTTAATCCAAGTATCGAAATCAGCAAATTTGAACTATAGAATTTTACCAACACCATAAATATTCCTTACTGCAGGGAATGTAACGAGTCCATTGACTTCAACCTGTCGTGAATCAAATAATACACAATCCATTCCCCATTTTCCATGAACAGATCACATGCACTTTGGAGCCTCCAGGAGCCGGAGGAGCAGCCCTGCGGCTGGGGGCTCTCCCCAAGGGTACAGGGGAACGGGAGTCCCCGCCCTCATGCAACACAACTACCCATTCTCCCTACTGACAGAGGAGCGTGGCCCCCGACGTGGCTAGACGGCCGTGGCCTTCAAAGGCAGTTGTCAGCTGTCAGCTGACCACAGGGCAGGGCCAGATGTACAACTGGGTTGCCGGAGGCGGCAAAAGGGTCCACTTGGCACTTGGTTGGCACAGAGGTACCAAACCTCCAGCTGGCCACCCGCTCCCTTCAGTGCGCTGTCCCACACTGTACACCCAAGAGAATGTGTGCCGAGGTGGGTCCCTTGAATGGAAAGCACAGCTTGTGGAATGCACCCTGTGGGAAGGCGCGCACGCTTCTGGATCTTAACTACCGTCAGTGAGGCAGAGACTCAGGTAAGGCGTCAGCCTTAGGATTAGGAAGCTGCGCTGAAGTGCAGCGTGCGAGCCTGGTCGCTTTCCTCTCTTTCCCCACGAGCATTTGGCAGCATTAACGTTTTAGCCATCGTGCATTTTCATCCCTGAAATGTAGGGGTTACTGTTCCCACAGCAGCTGGCTACACGTTTCCTTGTGGCTGGGTGTGTAAAACGACCATAACAAAGCACTTTCTGTTTCCTCATTTTTACTAAAAGGAAAGAAACAAATGCTCAAGTGCACTTCATATAGGCGACAGTGCCGTACGGACATGCCTCTCTGTACACACAACTTCTGATGATTAAGGACAGAAATGCCAAGAGCTATGCAATAGAATCACATCCAGGTACAGCCCCTACTGTGTGCTCTGGAGGGACCTCTGGGACATCTGAAGGAGCAGCAAATTCACTTCAGGCCACTCAGGAAGCTCGAAGGCTTAGGACATTTAAAACAGCTGAGGAACACGACTCAGAAATCGACAGCGGGCACACAGAATGCCTGTCCGTGAACGGGGCGGCACGGGCCGAACGGCAGAACCTAGGGAAGTTGTGATGGGTGAGGCTGCGGCAGCCACATACACTCCTGACAAATGATTTCTTTCACTTTGGAGCAACACCCTGCTGGCGGGGACAGCTGGTTACAACAGGCACAGCATCGCATTTATGGAAAGCTAACTGCACCACATGGGGGAGAGAGTCCTACCATATCACGGGGAACAGAATTCGCATTTAGGGACATCATGCCGGAAGCTACACAGTGTCATGAAGCGAGAACCACTCCAGAACTCAGAACCTGGCTTCTCCTTCTGGCGTTGCCACACATTCACCAGGTGAGCCTTCAGCTACAGGAGGTGTACTCTTCCCACCTGCACTATGAGATCGCCGGCCCTCCTTCCTGGGCAGTTTGTCTGTGGCTCAAGTAAAATCATGTTTAGCAAACTGATTCTAAACCAGAAAAAGCGACAACCTTCCAACTATTATTTTATGTAAAATCCCCAATCCACAAATTCTGGAAAACAAAAAATGCTCCCCATCTGGCCTCCCAAAATGATAAACAATTACATGATTCAAATTAGGTCACTGACACCTATTATTAGGAGACCGGCCCCAATGAGGGTAGAAGCTGTTTGTATGTTGGGCCAGTGTAACCAACCTCAACATTTTTTTTTTTAATTCCCCATTGCTCTCCTAGCGTCTCAATAATGCTCGGGAATTAAAAACAAGAGCCATAATCTCCTCAACCTCCCCTTGCCTTCTCAGGCACAGAAATCCGACATAGGCCCCTCACATGCCTGATTAGATAAGCTCTCCCAGTGCTGAAAACCAACTGCTTCTAACATTTCAAACCCGATTGATTGCCATGAAGACTCAGGGGTGAAAGATGGAAACAAATACACCAACCAAGGGGATCCTTCATTTTTTTATTTTTTTATTTTTTTGAGAGAGTTCTCCAGCTTTGATTGAAAACATTACATAGTTTTTCTTTGTTGAAAATGGTAAATAATTTTTTTTTCTTTCTATGAATAAACTGCCTTTGGGGTGAGAGATGCCAGACGCCACAAACTCTGAGCAGACAGAGGGTTTCAATTCACACACAGTTAGTCTGCAAACTTGAAAACACGGGACAGTGGTGCTTTGGTTTGTTTTCTGGGTGATCCACAATCTTGCCTTGGCAGTGGATCACAGTCCAAAGGGAATCGTTACAAGGAACCGAAACAGGGAGGTCCAGAAACGAGTCGTGCCCTCAGCCTCTCTCTTCCAAAGGGGGAATTAACCACGAGGCTGACGAAGTTCAAACTGTGGGGCACCCCCACACTTGAGTGCCTGGCTTGTGCCCAGAACCACACAATTAAATCTGTTGTTTCCAATATTTACCAAAAAAGAAAATCTGCAATAAGTTAGGTACTACTATCATTCCCATTCTAAAAGTAAGGGAACAGACTTGGAGGAGGTGAGTGGCTTACCCAATATTCTTCACTAAGAATCAGAGTCCGGTCTAGCTGGTTCCAGAACTCACCAGCTATGCCACACTGAAAATCAAAATGTCATGGGGAGAGGTCTCTAAAAGTCACTCCAAGAGAGAATTCACGCTTGTCCAACCCACGGCCCGCAGACCACATGCGGCCCAGAACATCTTTGAATGCAGCCTAACACAAATTTGTAAACTTTCTTAAAACATGATGAGATTTCTTTTTTTTTTTTAAAGAGACAGAGAGAAGGGGGAGGGCCCAGAGCAGTGTCCATAGTTGACAGCATTAGTTTTCCATATAGTTTCACTGATGAGATTTTTTTTTTTTTTTAATTTATTATTAAATTTGATGCAGTTACATTGGTTGGTAACAATTAGACAGTTTACAGATGTATAAGTCCACCTCACATCATTCATGCATCGTATTATGTGCCCATCACTCAGTATCAGTTCCCCTTCCATCACCTTATATCTAGTGCCCAC
>PVKE010019293.1:0-28585 GCA_004027555.1 Craseonycteris thonglongyai | reverse complement strand
GCCCATGTGACCTTATTAAATTCACCATCTTCACCACAGGATTCAGTACACTGCTAATGTCCACATATTTAGCACACAAAGCTTGCTGGTGAATAATACAGTGCAGGAACATTGGTTGTGGAATGTTTTTCTCATTACACATCTGCTTCACTTGTCCAACCAAGCCTTTCTTTATGCCACTCATGTTCTTTCCTCCATCGACAGTCAGGCACCTGAGATTATTCCAGTCCAAGTTATAATCAGCAAATGTTTTTTTCAATTCATTGAATATATCCTCTCCGGTAACAGTGCCATACATGCTATGTAGGGAAGGTAGCTCTTGTGTTATGTTCATGTCTTCATCCACACCTCTAATGAACACAAGTAGTTGAGAGGTGGAACAGCTGTCCAGCGATTCATCCATTGCAATTGAAAAATGGTAAAACTTGCTTGCATTTTTTGCTATTCGAGTCACAATGTTTTCACCCATGTTTGCAACATGGCGGGCGATGGTATTTACACCCAAAGCTACATTTTTAAATTGTTTCGACTTTTCTGGGGAAAGTTCCTCAGCCACCTCCAACAAACATTCCTTTACTACTTCACCATCTGTAAATGGTTTGCCACTTTTAGCCAGGATGTAGGCAACTTTATAACTGGCCTTAGTTAAGGATTCATTTTCATTTGAGGATTTACTGAACAATGTCCTCTGAGATGTGAGTTGACTTTGTCATTTAGAAAATTTTTCGGCACAGACTTTTACCCTCCAACTGTGCATATTTCTCCTGATGTTTGCTTCGATGATGACGGCGCAGGTTGTATTCTTTCATCTCAGCCATGGTTTCATTGCAAATCACACACAATGCGCTCTCGCTGGATTTGATGAAGAATTTCAAACTCCATTCTTCTTTAAATTGCTGACACTCATCGCCTATTTTTCTTTTCCTCTTCTCGGCCATCGTTGGGCACTAAAATAAAGTGACTTTAACATGAATAAATAGTGAAACTGAAAGTATCTTGCACACAATATCGCTCAAAAAACCTGATTATGCAAACTAATTTCGTCGCAATTATCGCTGAAAATGACCCAAAACAATTTTTAAAAATTCTTATGATTTCTTAAGTTAAACTTACCTGAATATAGTCTGCAAATATATCTACTTATGGTAGAGAGATTGTTGCTTTTAATGTTTCCTCTTCAGAATATTTGGAAAATTCTTGTTAAACTAACGACATTCCCAATACTTTATACACACTGGTAACTAATTACGCAAAGAAAATTATCGCTAAATAAAATAGAGTGCAACATGTTTTGCAATTAGATGCTAACTGACACCAACACCTCCTCATCGCAGCAGTCAACCACAACAGGCAAGCTGTGATCAAAATAATCAAGTCTTGAACAAGCAGCAAACTATTTAAAAACTCTGCCACTAGATGGCATTATATCATCTCATTGACTGTGAACAGAAGTAGAAAAAGTAAGCGGCTGATCTTAGCAGGATACATGTAAATTTCCGTAATTTTTTCCCGTAGATAAAAAGGTCTCCACGGGCTGGATGAGAGGGCCTCGCGGGCTGCATCTGGCCCGCGGGCCGTAGTTTGGAGACCCCTGGTCTATAGTTTTCTTTTTTTGTGATGTCCTTGCCAGGCTTTGGTATGAGGGTAATGTTGGCTTCATAGAATGATTTGGGAAGTATTGCCTCTTCTTCATTTTTTTCAAAAAGTTTGAGAAGGATAGGTGTTTGTTCCTGTTTGAATGGCTGGTAAAACTTGTTAGTGAGACCATTTGGTCCTAGACTCCTGCTTTTCGGAAAGTTTTGGATGATTGTTTCAATTTCCTTAGTGTTGATTGGTTTGTTTAGGCTATCCAGTTCTTCTTGATTCAGTGTAGGTTGACTGTATGTGTCTAAAAACTTGTCCATTTCTTCTAGGTTGCGAAATTTGGTGGCATATAGCCGTTCATAGTATTTTTGTGTGATCCTTTGTATTTCTGTGGTATGAGTTTTTAATTCCCCATCTTTCATTTCTAGTTTGGATTATTTGTGTGTTTTCTCTTTTTCTCTCTTGGTAAGCCTAACCAGGGGGTTGTTGCTTTTATTAATTTTTTCAAAGAACCAGCTCTTTGTTGCATTAAATTTTTCTATTATTTTTTATTCTCTATTTCATTTAATTCTGTTTACTTTTTATGATTTCCTTTCATCTGCTGGCCTTGGATGTTTTGTTTTGTTTTTCTTTTTTTTGTAAGTTTTTTTAAGATGTGATATGTACTAGGTTGTTTACTTGTGATTTTTCTTGTTTTTTGAGAAAGCCCTGTGGTGATATAAATTTTCTTATTTACTGCTTTTGCTGAATCCCAGGAATTTTGGTATGTTGTGTTTTCATTGTCATTTGTTTCTATGTATTTTTTAATGTCTTCTTTTATTTCTTCTTTTACCCAGTCATTCTTTAATAACATGTTGTTTAATTTCCATGTATATGTTGTTTTTCCTTCTTTTTTTTGTAGTTGATCTCCAATTTCAAAGCTTTGTAATCGGAGAATATACTTGGTAAGATTTTGATTTTCTTAAATTTACTGAGGCTAGCTTTGTGTCCCTGCATGTGGTCTATCCTTGAAAATATTTGATGTGTACCAAAAAAGAATGTATAGTCCTATGTTTTAGGATGAAGTGTCCTGTAAATGTCAGTATGTACAGTTGCTGTAATGTATCATTTATAGCTGATATTTCTTTCTTTATTTTCTATTTGGATGATCTGTTCATGGCTGTCAATGGGGTGTTTTAAGTCCCCTACTATAGTTGTGTTTTGGTCAGTTTCTCCTTTTAGATCTGTTAGTAGTTGCTTTATAAATTTTGGTGCTTCTTGGTTGGGGGCATATATATTAATAAGTGTAGTATCTTCTTGTTATATGAAATGTTCCTTTATCATTATGAAATGTCCATTTTTGTTTCTTACTATCCTTTTGATTCTGAAGCTTTGTCAGATGTAAGTATGGCTACACCTGCTTTTCTCTGGGTGTCATTTGCTTGGAGTATTATTTCCCACCCTTTCACCTTGAGTCTGTGTTTGTCCTTGTTGCTAAGGTGTGTCTCTTGTAGGCAGCATAAGGTTGGTTTTTGTTCTTTAATCCAGTTTGCTACTCTGTGTCTTTTTATTGGTGAGTTAAGTCCGTTTACATTTAGGGTGATGATTGATATATGAGGATTTCCTATAGCCATTTAATCTTTTATTTTCTGGTAGCTCTTTTTTTTTTTTTTTTTATTGCTTTTCTTTTTTCTTTCCATTGATTATGTTAGTTTGACGGTGTTTATGATTGTTTTGTCTGTATTCTCTTTTTTTATTGTTATGTGCCCCAGTTCTGAGTTCTTTTTCAGGGGTTACCGTGAACTTTATATAAAAGAAAGTTTCATATATGCAGTGGTTCCTTTTCTTAAGGATGTTTTTTTGTCTCCATTCTCTTTGGAATCTTAAGCCATTCTTCCTTCCCTTTTTATATTTTTGTTGTTTCCATTTATTCATATTAACTTTTACTTTTTGTTTCAGGTCCAATCGCCTCCTTCAGTATTTCTTTAAATGCTGGCCTTGTACTGGAGAATTCCTTCAGTTTTTGTATGTCTGCAAAGGTCTTTATTCCTCCTTTATATCTAAAGCAGGGGTCTCCAAACTTTTCAGCCCATGGGCCGCATTAACTATCAAACAGCAGTTTGGGGGCCGACTACACACTCGAGGTCCAAATAAAAAAGAATCAAAACATAGATGTTTTTAATTATTTATTTAATATTATTTTATTCAGCTAAAAAGGTCTCCACGGGCCGGATGAGAGGGCCTCGGCCCGCCGGCTGTAGTTTGGAGACCCCTGATCTAAAGGATAACTTAGCTTGGTATACGATTCTTGGCTGGTAATTTTTCTCATTTAATATTTTGAATACTTTGTTCCATTCCCTTCTAGCTTGTAGAGTTTCTGTTGAGAAATCTGATGAGAGTCTGATGGGTTTTTTTTTTATAGGTTACAGTGTTCTTTGTTCCTGCTGCCTTGAGGATTCTTTGTTTGTCTTTGACCTTTGACATCTTCAGTATAATGTGCCTTGGAGAGGGTCTGTTAGGATTCAAGTAGCTAGGGGTCCTGTTTCCTTCTTGGATTCGAGGTGTCAGTTCTTGCCATGATTTTGGAAGTTCTCATCTACTACTGAGTAGATTCTCTGTGCCCATCCTGTCCTCTGCTCCCTCTGGAATACCTGTTATTCTTAATTGTGTTTTTAATGGAGTCAGATAGTTACTGTAGATATCTTTCATTTCCTTTAGCTTTTAGGTCTTTCTCTTCTTCCTTCTGAGACATTTTCAAATTTTTGTCTTTGATTTCACTAATTCTTTCTTCTATCTGGTCAGCTTTGCTTCCCATGGTAGCTATTTCATTTTTCATTTCTTTTATTATGTTATTTATCTCCAGAATTTTTATTTGCATCTTTTTCATAGATTTCATTTCCATTCTGAGATCACTGAGCTCCTTCTGTGTACTCCTCCAGCTTTCTTTGATCTCTTTGAGTGTTTTTATACTTGCAGCCTTGAGTTCTCTGTCATTTAGCTCATATAATTCCATATGTTCAAGTTTCTTTTCTGGAGGTTTTTCTCTTTCTTTCTGAGCTTCTTTGTTCAAAGGGGTATTCATCACTGCTGGAGTATTTCATTTCCTGGACATGAGGACTTTTTCCCTTGTAGATGTGAAGGTATCTTTCTTTTACTTCCTAGCTGGTGTTTGTAACTTATAATGTTTTGTCTTATTTATTTGGCCTTCTCACAGTGGGAGACTTCCTAGGAGGTTGGCTTTTCTTTTACTCAGTTGTCCTGGTCTCTGTATGCCTCCTCTTTTGGAAGGTATGGTGGGCGATGGTATTCTGTGCCTCCGCGATCCCACTGCTGTCAGAAACTGCCATACCTAGATCCCTCTGCTGGCTTCATCAGGACAGGTGGGGTTGGGGTTTGTCGGAAAGGCACAGGTCTGTTTGTGGCACAGGGTAATGGTGGCTTCCCTCTGCTGGCTTCAGAGGGACAGGTGGGTGCGGGGTTTGTTGGGAAAGGTGCAGGTCTGATTGTGTCACATGGTGATGGTGGCTTCCTGGCAGAAGCGCACTGAAGGCTTGCAGTGGGCAAGGCCTGCCGGGCAAGCCCTGGGAGACAGCCAGGAGAACCAGCCAGGCTCTGTGTCCAAGGCCACGCAGTGCTCTGTTTGGGGCCCCACGTTACTGAGGGCCACCCTGCGCCTCAGCCTCCAACACACTCCGGGTGTCAGCGCTCCAGCCACTGGAACACCCACCTCCAGCCCCAGTTGCCATCCTCATGCTTCGTGGGCCCCCAGCTCCAGCTGCCCGACTCCGGTGCCGACAGCCAGATCGTCATTCCAGTCACCCGTGTGGATCTCCAGTTGCTGCTGGGCCTCACTCCGGCCTCCCGCCCAGCACTCAGGCCACCCTCACCACACCCCAGCTGCTCCCCCTGCACTCCCACAGGGGCCTGTCACCACTCAGCTGCACCCGCTTTTTCTGTCTACCCAGCGCTATGGCTTCTGCGCCTCTGCCTCTGTCCATTCCAGGCCTCCAACATCCCAGAGTCCTTCTGGTCCTGGACCTGCCCCCCTGTGCTCCCACCTCAGCCAGTCTCTCCTCCGCTGGACTCAGGTCAGCCTCTGGGTGGGTCCCTGGGTGGGTCTCCAGGTCACGCTCCGGGGTGGGTCTCTGCACAGCTCCCTTTCTTTCTCACTCGCCTCCCTTTCTCCAGCTTTAAGAATTTTCTTGCGAAGTGGGTCCCTCAGCCGAGGCTGTGTGTTACTTAGGGATTCTCTGGTTGGATTTCATTGTTTAAAGTGTTGTCTTTCTAGGAGAGGCTTCAGGACTTTGCTTTTTTTTTAACTGAACTGGGGGCCTCACTGCATTCGGGAAGCACACCCCAGGTCAGCATGTGGGTCCACCTGGGCAAGAGCCAGGATTCGATCCTCGGTCCTTGGGGCTTCAAAGCGAGCGCTTAACCCCCTGAGCCATCCTGGCTTTCCCGTAGGAGAGGTTTCAAATGCTCCACTCAGGCCACCATCTTTCATTTTGTTTTTGACAGAGAGAGAGAGAAAGGGGAGGGTCCAGAGCAGTGTTCATAGTTGTACATCTTCATTTTTCTACTTGGTTTTGTTCTACACAGGTGGGTGGGGCCGCACATGGTGGGAACCATGCAGGGTGGTAACTGGGCTGGGGACCTCCTGCATGGGAGGCACGCCTTCTCAAACCAATGGCTGAGAACTGAACTGGGGGCCTCCTGCGTTGGAAGCACACTCCAGTTCAGCACATGGGTTCCCATGGGCCTGGGCCAGGATTTGATCCTTGGTCCCCGGGGCTGCAAAGCGACTGTATAACCCACTGAGCCATCCTGGCTTCCCCATTTTCTTTAATTTTAATTACAAACTTAGGAATAAAATCTATTTTAAGGCCAGATTATTTTAAAGATATATTGTAGTTTTATGTATTTTGCCATGAAGAAGTATAAAAATTTGGTAGTCCTTTGCATTGCTCTTTGAGATGCATATCTCCCCATTTTTTTCTTTTGTTCTATAACCAGAATAAATATCAGTCATTGAGTGTCTAGATCTGCTTACTATGGTAGATCATATATTTGCCTTCCTCCTTTCATTGCCCATAAAAGCATCCATTCAGTGTCAGTTGTATATTTATTTCAGGGCAATAGAATGACTCCTAGTGTGGTATGTACATATGCTGACTCCTTGAGTTCACAGAAGGGGAGCCCAGGGTCTTAACCTGTCTAAGGTGAGCCACTTCCACAGGGCTATGGCGGTAACAATGGGCAGAGCCAGAACTCCCATGTATACATCAGGTATACATGTTAATAACTTCTGTTTGTTTTTATCTCATTAATCTGTTTTTTAATACAGGATCTCAGCTAAGAACTCAGAAGGGTAAAGAGAAACTTATTTTTCATTTCCTACACATCTCCATGCCTTTTTTGCATATTATTTTCATTCTGTTTAATTTGTGTAATGTAATTGACTGTGAAATTTTGTATTAATTTAACTAAGTTCCAATGCTGTGAAGTGGTATGGATAGGACACACTCTGATTGTTAGTTCAAAGTGAGTTTGTTCAAATTATTGCTGCTTAGGAATTGATAAAATGTTTAAAAAAATTTTTTTTTCTTTAACTTTAGTGTTTGTCTACCCAGAATGCATAATTTATCTCATCATACTATTATGCTTTTCATTTGTTTTGCTTATTTTTACTAACACTAAATTAAAACTTTAATTCTAAACTGTGGGCCAGTGTGGATATGCTACAAAAAGTCTGAATTCAGAATTAAACTAAACCGATGTCTTTGGATTAGTTTGGTTTATGGCTCAGAATCACTGATGTTTTTTGTATTTATATTAAGAGAAAATGTTTTACAGTATCTCATAAAGGACTTTTAATATATTTCTTTTTGATTCTGCTTTTGTTTCTTGACATTTGGGCTCTGCCTGGAAAATTGTCCCCTATGGCTCTGATTTAATTTGGTTAATGCTGTTAGCTGCTAAAAAGCATATTCTACAGGGGAATTACATGTGGATATAATGTTACTAAAAAAGATACATTTGCTTTGCAATTTCACAGATTGTTTCCTTTTTCTTATTTTGTTAGAATTTCTTTTTGGCCTCCTTGTGATTTTTATGATTGGTGTGATTCTCTCCATACATTGTATTTTGTCCCCGGTTTATCACCTACCATTTATGTTTCAGTAACAGAGCCAAGAAGCCAGAATCTTCTGAATATTCTGTTCAGTTTTGTGTTTACAGTAAAAACCCTCTTATCTGGGATTATCATGACCAGCTGCTGGTTAGTTAAAGTGGAGCAATGTAAAAACAAATTTTATATTCACATCTTAAACACTTAAAACTCAAACATATAGATGTACATCTTTTTGCTAATTTCTGATTTAAGGTGGGATATGTGGTTTCCACTTTGGCTTTTGCACATAAACTGGACCTGTGATGTATAGTCTACCTGATTTTCAGTTTGGGTTGTTTTAGTGTAACAAGACATTTAATACCTGTGAACTATCTGAGTGCAGAATCCTTTCTGATTTTTCTGATTTGCTTCTCAGCTCTTTGCCATTTCTTCTTCACACCTAATGGCAATTATTACAGTGTTTCACTTTTATTGAATTATTCCACATTATTCAAAAATTTAGGGAAAGCTGGGATGGCTCAATGGGTTAAGCGCTCACTTTGCAGCCCTGGGGACCGAGGATCGAATCCTGGCCCCGGCCCATGTGGACCCATATGCTGAACTGGGAAGTGCCCCCATTTCAGTTCTCACCGGGGTGAAGACCCTGGCCCAGTTCCTGCCCTGTGCAGCCCCACTCCCACCTGTGGAATGAAACTATGTGGAAAAACAAATGATGTACAACTATGGAGACTGTTCTGGGCCCTCCTCCTTCTCTCTGTCTCTGTCTCTGTATCTCTCTCTCTGTCAAAAACAATTAAAATAAATCTTAAAAAAAAATTTAACTTCATATTCATAGAAACAATTTTTCTGAACTCATATCTTATGTGTTTATGTATAATTTACTATGTGTTCATATACAATTAAATTAAATTATAAGAATTGGCATAAATAGGTTAGGAATAAACACATCTGACCTTAGGGAATGATACAACATGATTTGGTGGGAGCACATTACTGCTTCAACCTATATGTGGTTAAGGTTTAACAGATTTTCAATCTGTTAGGGACCTGTGCTTTTATAAATCATAAAAAAGAAGAAATTAAAAAGACATGTAGGGTAAAAAGACTTATTAGGGCAATCACTTTGTGAAATATATAAACATCTAGTCATTGAGTTTTCTACACCTAACACATAATATTGCATGTCAACAGTAATTAAATAAATTTTTAGGGTATGCTGGGATAGATCAACAGATTGAATGCTTGCCTTGCAACTGTGACGTCTGGGGGTTGAATTCCGGCTCCAGCCTGTGTAAACCCATATGCTGGACTGTGGCACAACTGGTAATCACAGCAGTTTTGCAGTGAAGGTTCTTGCCTCCCAAGCAGGAGGCCTTTAGTTTGGTTTCTGCCCCAAGCGGCCCCACATCCACCTGTGTGAAATGAAGCTATGTTGATAATTGATGATGCAGAACTATGGAGAGTGCTCCAGGCCCTCACCCTTCTCTCTGTCTCTCTCTGTCACTGTGAAAAAAAAGTAAAATAAATCTTAAAAAAAAAAAAAGAAATATAATCAGAACATACAATATAGGGAAAAAGAAAATAATTATAAAATCTGTACATGTTCTTCAGGAGTTTGGATCTAGGTACCGGTAATTCCCAGAGTCACTATTTCTCTTATTAATATGTTATTACAGTTATAACTAAAAAAGTTATGACTAAAATGGTGATTCCTCATATTAAACACTGTGTATATACTTTGAACAATCTGTGTGTGTGTGTGTGTGTGTGTGTGTGTGTGTATGTATGTTTGTATGTATGTGTGTGGGTGGGTTTTTATGTCACAAATGAACTTATTAACCTATCTGCTCCAGTCTGGGTCAGTGACAGGTTAATGTATGATACATATCTAAACTATTGTTTTGTTTTAATAGCACTCATGATGGAAGAATTGGCCTTACAGAAGGATGTTGATAAGACTGAAAAAACACATTTTAAAGCAATTTTAACAAGGTCCAGATCTTCATTTTTTACTTTTCTCCAAAATGAAGCAGGTGATGCTACTGAAGGAGAGAGGGAGGGGAGGTAGGAGTGGGCACCAACATTATGGACACACTCAATAGTTTGGTGGTTACCTGGAGAGGGGGGAGGAGGGGGGAGGGAGAGTTGTGGGGGGAGGGGGGAGTGGGCACCAGATATATGGTGTTGGAGGGGGACCTGATTCTGGGAGCTGGGCACATAATGTGATGCATGGGTGATGTGATGTGGACTTGTACATCTGGAAACTATCTAATTGTTAGCAACCAATGTCACCCCATTAAATTTAATAACAAATAAATAAATTCACCTTCAGTCCTTTCTCGGTAGCCAATTTCAACACTTTATCCTTTAAATTAAAGTTTTATTTATTACTTTTTTGACAGAGAGAGAGAGAGAGATACAGAGACAGAGAGAGAACTGAACTGGGGGAACTCCCCAGTTCAGTATATGGTTCCGTGTGGGCCGGGATTCGATCCTAGGTCCCTGGCGCTGCAAAGTGAGCGCTTAACCCACTGAGCCATCCCGGCTTCCCCATACCCTTTAAATTTATGATCAAATTTCAATGGAGAAAATGAATTTTGGATTTTAGTACTTTTGTATTGCAGTTGACAAAGTAACCTTAAACTATCACTTGTGTTTACATGGTTTTACAGCAGTGGTCCCCAACCTTTCTGGCACTAGGGGCAAGTTTCGTGGAAGACAGTTTTTCCATGGACTGAGGAAGGGGGATGGTTTCAAGATGATTTAAATGCATTAAATTTATTGTGCACTTTATTATTATTACTTTGTAATACATAATGAAATAATTATATAGCTCACCATAATGCAGAATCAATGGGATTCCTTAGCTTGTTTTCCTGCAACTAGACAGTCCCATCTGGGGGTGATGGGAGACAGTAACACCCGAAGTGTGTTGTTTATGTCCAGTCTACTCTGTAACCTCATTTTTGTTGCTGTCACTGCAGAAAACCCCACATCACAAAGAGGATGTTGGAAATGGAAGCAGGCTTTTCACTTGTGGCAATCTCCTTGACTTTAATCTAGAACAGGGGTGTCAAACTCAATTAAAACTCGGGCCATTTGGTGCAACAGGCAACATTCACGCGGGCCACATCACATTTACAAATGTCACCGGAACTGAGTCAGCATGTTTATATACGTCCCCAGGCCCCCAGGAAAGGCACTGGGCCACGTGTATTCTTGTCTTCAGTAGTTAAAGGGTTAATGAGAGAATTGTGTCTATAGTATTGCCTCGATCTCCCCTAAGTGCTTTTTTTTTTAAAAAATTAATTAATTTATTTTATTTTTTGACAGACAGAGAGAGAGAGAGAGACAGAGAGAGAACTGAACTGGGGGAACCCCCCAGTTCAACATGTAGGTCCGCCTGGGCCAGAGCCGGGATTCGATCCTCAGTCCTCGGGGCTTCAAAGCAAGTGCTTAACCCGCTGAGCCATCCCGGCTTTTTCTTGCTATTTTCTTCATAACAAATTTTTTTTTTTTTTTTTTTTTTTTAATTTCAGAGCATCGTGGGCCACAAAAAATTACTTTGGGGACCACGCCTGCGGGCCGGCATTTTGACACCCCTGATCTAGAACATATAGAGGTTTGAAGTTGTCTCATACATACTTTTAGGGCCGTCATCATTTGTGACCTCAAGCAGTTAGTTGATTCTCTTCTAGCACAGAGAAAATCAATTCACCTGGCTCTGTGCAGTCAAACCTCTCTGCTGTTAATCTGTATTTGAGGCTGCTGCCCAGTGCTAGTGCCATGACCTCAGCTCCACCTCAGATCATCAGGCATTAGATTCTTATAAGGAGCACACAACCCAAACCCCTCACATGTGCAGTTCACAATAGGGTTCATAATCCTATGGGAATCTAATGCCTCCCCATGCATCTCACCTTATAAGGTCAACAGCACCAGAGTGGTCAAGGAGAGAAGACCACTAGTTATGCACTTGGATGGTGCAACCATGTCTAATGGCTGTCCATGTTTCTGAATGCCCAGTTTCTATTTCCTGAGCAGTGGGTAACAGTTTGCAGACTGGCACCTGTCTCTAGATCACACTTTGCAAAGGAAACTCTGGGCACAACCAACATCTACTAGTTGTGAGCTGCTAGTGTGCTCAAACATCAGTCATTTTTTCTACAAAGGGAATGAGCTATTTATTATGTATCTGTTTATTCTATGATTGTGACTATAGGGATTATGATTTCATCTGATGCAGTTTAGGACATGCAATCCCCAAACGTGCTGCTTTTGTATATTGATTACAGTAGACTCTGTTAACCAGCACTTGAGATTTTGCTGGTTGCTGGAGATTTTGCTTATTGCTTGAGAGTGCCAGTTGCTTTAGCTGCAGTTAGTAGAGAGTCTGGTTACATTTACCCAGCATCTACCAATCCCCATGGGTGCTGGTTAACTGAGAGTCTACTGTATTTTGAACAGAAGGCACTTGAAAAACAGCAAATGCAATGAGAGGCTTTCTCTGAACTCCTGTTACCTACCTAAAGACAGATACTCCAAAACAAAACAAAACAAAACAAAAACAACCAAAAAACCCTAAATTGTCATAAATCTCCTCCCTGGGAGTTTAATCAACCAGGGAAGATTGACTCTTGATACATACCTCACCCAGGCAGACTTTATGACAACCAATCATACCTCCCATCTATTCTTCATACATCCCATCTATTCTTCTAAGGTCCCATTCATCTTTCCTAAAAATTATTTGCTCTACCCAGAGAGACCTACAATCCTCTCTCCCCTTCCTGTATTAAGATAGTCTGTAAACTCAAATCTCACCACATTTTTGGGTAATCACTTTTTTTCTCTGTGATGTTCTTGTGAATATAATATTAAAAATTAATAAATTTGTATACCATTTCTCCTGTTAATCTACCTGTTGTCAGTTTATTTCCTAGACCTAGGAGGTCTATGAAAGTCTGTCCTCCTTGTCTATCTTTGAATTACTCACGGGGCTTTGCATATAGCTACTAGACATTGCTGAATATAATACATAGATCTGTAATGTAGGCATTTTAATAGAGACATTCTAGAGCCAAGTTTTCTAAAGGTCGGTTTTCTTCTAAGGCAACAACACACTCCCGACTTCTCATTTCTTCTCTAATCCATAGGATTCTATATAGTTATCTATTGCCTAGGAAATCTTGGTGTTTGGTCCCTGTTTCCTTTGCTGGAGGACATTGCTTGGGCCCAGAAGAATTTAGCTGAATTCATTACAGTGAAAAATATCCTGGGGGAAAAAAAAAGGAATCTAATGGGTGTTTCAATCTCTCATTTTTACCTTTTAACAAAATTATAATTTGAAATGATTTTAACTACTGTGAATAAGGATTACTTGCAATAACTGTGATTTGTGTTGTCTTTATTAGTTCACAGTTGTCTTTATTAGTTCATGTTTTTAAAGGAAATGAAATTTTAGCCATAATTGAAAATCATTTTGGGGAAGCTGGGATGGTTCATCGGGTTACCAGTAAGTGCTCATTTTGCAGCCCTGGGGACCAAGGATTGAATCCCAGTCTGGGCCCTGTGGATCTGTATGCTGAACTAGGGTGTGTTTCCCCTGTGAGAGGCCCCCAGTTTGGTTCTTGCTTCCCCCCCCCCCCCAGCCCCTCCACCTGAGACCCATTCAGCCTGTGGCTTGAGGAAGCATGCCTTCCATGCCAGAGGCCCCCAGCCCAGTTCCCGCCCTTTCCAGCCCCTGCCCACCTGTGTGGAATGAAACCATGTCAAAAACTGGTGATACACAACTGTGGAGACTGTTCTGGGCCCTCTCCTTTCTCTCTGTCTCTGTCAAAAACAATAAATCTTTAAATTCTCTAGCCTGTGACTTTGATCTGGATACATGGCCTCTTGATTATATACTAAAAAGAAAAAAAAAATTATTTTTATGAAAGTTATTAGTAAAGTCTTTGGTATTTGAGAAGGGAGCAGTTGTCTTTATAGTGGCAACAACCACTATTTTGAAAGAGAAGCAACAATGAAGACTGCCGAGGGAAGTGGAAATATACCACTGATGAGTATAGGTTTATCTCAGAGAAGTCAGAAAAGTGTAGTTAATTTTGGAAACATTTCTTTTTTGATGTTAGACCTTGCAATTTGAAGTTTTTCAGAATTCTAAAATGAGCTGACTTGACAGTCAAGACGTATCATTGAAAAGATGATGACAGCATCTCTCGCTAAGCTTTTCCTGCTTCATCAGCTAAAAGAAAAAGTACTGGTAAATTTTAAAAAATTTTTTAAAGAGATTTATTATTTTTTTGACAGTGACAGAGAGAGACAGAGAAAAGGGGGAGGGCCCAGAGCAGTCTCCATAGTTGTACATCATCAGTTTTCAACATGGTTTCATTCCACACAGGTGGGCGGAGCAGGGGGCCTCCTGCATGGGAAGCACACCCCAGTTCAGCATATGGGTTTGCATGGGCTGGGATTCGATCCTCAGTCCCCTGAGATGCAAAGTGAGCACTTAACCCACTGAGCCATCCCAGCTTGCCCAGCACTGGTAAATTTTAAGCATATTTAGAGCAGTCCCTGGATCTTATTCTAATAGCTATCACTTATTGAGTGCTTATTATATCCATATGCTTGGCATACTTTATTTCATTTAACCCTTGAAATAAGTTGAGGACATGGGCAGGATCATCCACCCTGATGTCTGAAGTACAAAGTACTCTGCTAGGCAATGGGATGTGGTGATTTGCAAGCCAGACTTAGTTCCTATTTCCCAATCCGGTGGGAGAACAAGAGCCTTATAAATATATAATTAGGAATGGGGGTGGGTTCTATGAAGAGAAATTATAGGGTGCTATAAGAATGTATTAATAAACAGAAGGTACTTATCCAGTCTCCAAGGTTGGTCAGGGAAGGCCTTCCTGATTAAGTGATATTTAAGCTGAAAGCTAAATGAATATTGAGTGGAAGTTAGCTAGGCTGAAATGTGGGTGTGGTAGGGAAGGGGGTGGATGGGAAAACGTTCTAGACAAAGATCACAGCTTGTACTAAATTTTTGAAGTGATTATCAAGGCTGACTCTGGGACTCTGGTGTACAAGGGGATGAGATGCTGATGTGGGTTTGGAGTACCAGGCAGTGACTGGAGCACCAGGCAGTGACCAGATCACCAGGCTATGCCAGGATTTTGGTCTTTATTTTTAATGCAATGGGAAACTGTTTAAGAGTTTAGGTTGAGGAGAGACAGGGGCAAATTTATGTTTTATAAGAATTGTTATGGCTCACTAGACACATGGAACCGTATAAAAGGGTCATTTAACTCAAGCAATTTGTTAAACCTTTGCTGAGTTATGTATGAATTTGGCTTTTGGCCCTTAGCTGTTTAGTCCCTCATAATACTGTTTACTGAACAAGATTCCAAGTTTGCTGTTGACACCTTCCCCTATTTGACAAGGTGACTACCTAGAGTACATTCTTTTTGTTGCGGCTTCCTGTTGTCTGCAGGAAGCTGTGGAATAATAACCATCTATGAGTGTTACAGGTTTGCAAAATGGTTGTTGTCTAGATCCTTTGGAGTAAGTAGCTCTTTATCACCAGTCTGGGGTCTGGCTCTCAGCTTTGATAACCTGGAAAATCCACTCTTTTTTCAGTACTCCTATAAAATGATTGCACTCTGTATTAACCCACATCAGAAGAGGTTCGTGTAAACTAAAATACCAGATGGCTAATATCAGAGTGAAGACTAGAGCTAGAAAGGAGGAAGGACACCACTTCTGGAGGGGAACTTACTTGGAAAGCCAAATGAGAGTCTTACATCACATGTTGGTTAGCTCTCAGTCAGGGGTTTCCCTACAGATGGGACCAGACACTTTAGCGGGCTACACATTGAACAGTTTGTTGCTGTTTGGGTATTCTTTTTATAGGTCCATACCATTTCTTGTCTTATTTTAAAAATTTTGTTGTTCTTAACTTTTTTGTTTTAAATAATTTAAGGCTTTCAAAAAAGTAGCAAAAAGAGTTACAAAGAATTCCCTTACATTCTTCACCCAGATTTTCTAAATGCTAATACCTTACATAATCACTGTAAAATATCAAAATCAGGAAATAAACATTGATTTCATACTGTCATCTGGAGACCTTATTCAAATGTTGCCAGTTAATATCCCAATAATGTTCTTTTTCTGGTCTAGGATCCAATCCAGAGCCAGATGTTGCCATAGTTCCTTATTCTTAGTAACCATACCTCACCCTTTCTTTGTCTTTCATAATTTTGGCATTCTGAGACTACTGGCCAGTTATTTTGTACTGTGCCTGTCAATTTGAGCTTGGGGGTTGTTTCCTCGTGAAAAAAAAAGGCTGTTTGTTTTTGTTAAGAATATTATGGAAGTGATGTGTGCTTCTCAGGGCATCCTATTACTTTCTCTGTCTCTCTCTTTTTTTTTTTGTTTTTGGAAGTTTTGTTAAGGGTTTATTTGAGCTAAGTTGATGACATATGGGGAGCAAGATCTCAAAGATCTCCACTCTTCTCTGTTTTTAATTTACTTGTTCTTCCTTCCAAATGGATATGATACAGTTAACTAGGCTCAAGTTTCTCAAACTTTAGATAGTGTTGACCTCTGAGATTGGGGCACCCACCACAGCTTGAGAACCACTAGTTAAATGCTCTCATTTTAAGTGACCTTGTTACCAGAGTGCTTATAATTGCAAATTCAGAAATTGAGATGATATGACTATAATAATGTTGGCATCTGGATGGCCCAGGATATGCTTATGTTAATTTAAAAATATCATTATAAAAATTGAAAGTTTCTGAATTTCAGACTCCTGGGGAAAATGTCCTTGTATTCCACAGTTAGGGAAACTTTAAAGGGGACTCTGGCATTACCCTTGCTGATTGCCTCAGTCACTAGAGAGTGTATTATCTTGTTAAGGAATTTAGGAGTTCCTGGCCTTGAACTCGTTGTTTAGGGTGGTACTTCCCCAGTGGCTACTCACCATTTATTATGTATAGACTTTTAATTTAGAGTAATCTCATTCTGTTTTAGAATTGTTTTAGGTTAATAAAACTCATCAACATTTTTCTTAAAGTTCTTTCTTGATTCTTTCCTAATTCCTCCCACATACAGTTTTTATCTTTACTTCTTCAATAACCTACAGTAATATTTTCTTTTCCTATTTTTCCCCTCTGTTCACTTTTGTCTTTTTACCTTTGTAAAATATTATAAAAATAAGATAGCTAAATTTTAGCATAAATACATTAAAAGCCAGTGATTGGAATGATTGGTTTGGAAAGATGTTAGATGGAGGCACTTGACTGGTACAAGAAAGCTTACACCATATCACAGGCTGTTTTAAAAAATAACTCATGTTTCTTTCCTAGCTCAAAATTGTCTTTTTTCTAGTTCTCCTTTTGGGAGGTTCAGTATGCAAAGGTTTGACAACGATTTAGGAAACTGAAATCACTACCCACTGTGTGTGATATTTATTTGAAAATAATTAATTCATTTTGCTCAAAATTGGCAGCTGTTGAAATGGGTAAGACAATGAAATGTTTGCATGGGTTTATTGTTAAAGGAAGGAAATCAGTCAGGGTGGCCATTTAATTGCAAGGCTGTGAAAACCCTTTATCTGATTATACATCTTTGAATGGATATTTTTTTCTTCAGTTTCATGTAGAGTTTTGTCATGATTGGAATTCTTAGTTCCTTTGCCCACGCTGTACCTTACCTCCATCTTTGTCCTTTCTCTTACCTTAGTTTGGGCTGGTGGTTAGTTCTCTGAATCAGGTAGAGAAGCTTTTATTGTAAATGATGGGAAATTCAATGCAAACTGGCTTAAGCAACAAAGGATATCTGTTGCCTCACCTGAGAGATTAAGAGTCAGGTTTAGTTATCATATAATTAGGACTCAGTTCTACTTTTCAGATTTTTAGGCCAGTGTTTCTCAAGCTCTCTGAGGAAAGGAACTTCTAAAGATTTCTAAATCAATGCAGATCATTACTTTTATAAAATATAATACACATGAATTACTACAAAAGTGAACATTAAAAAGAAATAATAAACCCCAGATTTTTTCCATTTTTAAAGAATTTATTGGGTGACACTGTTTAATAAAATTACTAGATTTCAAGTGTACAGTTCAATAGTACATCATCTATATTGTGCATTGTGTGTTTATCGCCCAAAGTCCAATCTCCTTTTGTCACCATATATTTCACTGTCTTTTCCCTCTTCTATTACCCCCTCACCCTCCTTACCCTCTGGTAACTACTAAAATATTGTCTATGTCCATGAGTTTCTGCTTGTTTCTCTTGTTTGTTTGTTGCTGTCACTTTTTTAAAAACGATTTATTCTGAGAGAAGGTGAGAGACAGAGAGAGAGAAGTGGGGAGGGCTCAGAGCAGTCTCCATAGTTGTATGTCCTTAGGGTTCATTCCACACAGTTGGATGTGGGTCCGCAAAGTGTGGGAACCGAACTGGGGACTTCCCTTATGGAACGGGAGGACCTTTCACTGCTGAGCCATTCCAGTGGTTACCAGTTGTACCTCAGTTCAGCACATGGGCTTGCACCATCCTGAGCCAAAGAATTGAACCCTGGACCACTGGATTGCAAGGGAAGCACTTAACTGCTGAGCTATCCCAGCATCCCTACTTTCACTTTTATATCCCACATATGAGTGAAATCATGTTTCTGGGCTTTTTCTGATTCAAGTGTTTCACTTAGCATGATAATCTCAAGGTCCATCCATTTTGCACAAATGGCAGTATTTCATCTTTTCTTATGGTTGAGTAATATTCCCTTGTATATATGTACCATAATCATCTATCGAAGGACACTTTGGTTTTTCCATGTCTTGGCTGCTATGAATAGTGCTGCAATGAACTTAGGGGTACATATACAAATGAATAACTAGAAAAATGAAAATTAAGAAGACTAAAGCTATAAAAATCTTTATGGATAAATATTTTTAGTTTTTTTGGGGGGGAAGATACCCAAAGAGGGATTGCTGGGTCATATGGCAATTCCATTCCTAATTTTTTGAGGAATCTCCATACAGCCTTCCACAGTGGTTGTACCAATTTACATTCCCACCAGCAGTGTATGAGGGTTCCTTTTTCTCCACAGCCTCTCCAACATTTGTTATTACTTGTCTTGTTGATAATAGCCATTCTGACAGGTGGGAGGTGATGTGTTATTAGGGTTTTCAATTGCAGTACCCTAGTACCTGGTAAAATTGAGTATTTTTTTCATATCTGTTGGCCATTTGTATGTCTTGGGAGAAGCATCTGTTCAGGCCCTTTGCCCATTTTTTAATTGGATTGTTTGTTCTTTTGTTGTTGAGTTGTATGAGTTTTTTATGTAATTTGGGTATTAGCCCCTTCTTGGAGGTGTTGTTTGCAAATATCATTCTCTAATTTGGTTTGTTTTGTTGGTGGTTTCTTTTGTTGTGCAGAAGCTTTTCAGTTTGATACAGTCTCATTTATTTTTTGCTCCTACTGCCCTTGCCTTTGAAGTCAAATTTATAAAATTCTCTCTAAAATCAAGGTCCATAAATTTAGTACCGATGTTTTCTTCTATGCAATTTTCAGGTCTTATATTTAGGTCTTTGATCCATTTTGAGTTAATTTTGATGTATGGTGGCACATAGCAGTCTAGTTTCACTCTTTTATGTGTGGCTTTTCAATTTTCCCACACTGTTTCTTGAAGAGGCTTTCTTTTCTCCAGTGTATTGTTTTTGACTCCTTTGGTTACTTTCAGTTTTATATTCCATCGTGAGTGAGGTCATATGTTTCTTGATCTTTGAGTCAGACTTATTTTGCTTAATAAGATGTTTCCAGGGTCCATCCATGTTGTTGCAAATTGCTGTATTTCATCTTTTCTTACCGCTGAGTAGTGTTCCATTGTATAAATGTACCACAACTTCTTTATCCAGTCATCTATCAAATGACACTTTGGTTGATTCCACGACTTGGCCACTGTGAACAGTGCTGCAATGAACATTGGGGTACATATATCTTTGCAGGTTAAGGTTTTCAGGCTTTTGGGGTAGATACCCAGAAGATGGATTGCTGGGTCATATGGCAATTCCACTCTTAGTTTTTTGAGGAATCTAAATACTGCCTTCCACGATGGTTGTACCAAATTATATTCCCATCAGCAGTGTATGAGGGTTGCTTTTTCTCCACAGCCTCTCCAACACGTGTTATTCCTTGCCTTGTTGATTATAGCCATTGTAACAGGTGTGAGGTGATAGCTCATTGTGGTTTTAATTCACATTTCCCTAATTGCTAGCGATATTGAGCATTTTTTATGTATTTGTTGGCCATTTGTATGGCTTCATGGGAGAAGTGTCTGTTTAGATCTTCTGCCCATTTTTTAATTGGATCATTTGTTTTTTTGTTGCTGAGTTGTATGAGTTCTTTATATATTTTAGATATTAGCCTTTTATCAGAGACACTGTTTGCAAATATTTTCTCCCATTCGGTTGTTTTTCTTTTTTCTTTGTTGACAGTTTCCTTTGCTGTGCAAAAACATTTTAGTATGATATAGTTCCACTCATTTATTTTTGCTTTTACTTCCCTTGCCTTTGGGGTCAAGTTTATAAAGTGCTCTCTGAGCCCAAGGTCTATAAGTTTAACACCTATGCTTTCTTCTATGCAGTTTATTGTTTCGGTCTTATGTGGAGGTCTTTAATCCACTTTGAGTTAATTTTCTTATATGGTGACAGTTCACAGTCCAGATACATTCTTTTGCATGTGGTTTTCCAATTTTCTCAACATCATTTACTGAAGAGGCTTTCTTTTCTCCATTATATATTTTTTGCTCATTTGTCAAAAATTATCTGTCCATATATTTGTGGGTTTATTTCTGGATTTTCAGTTCTGTTCCATTGGTCTGTATGTCTGTTTCTCTACCAATACCAAGCTGTTTTGATTATTGCTGCATTGTAGTAAAGACTAAAATCGGGGGCATGATGCCTCCAGCCTTATTCTTTGTTCAGAGGATTGCTTTGGCGATTAGGGGTCTTTTTTGGTGTCATATAAATGTGATGATATTCTTAAATCTATTTCTTGAAAGAATGTCTGTGGGATATTGACAGAATTGCATTAAATCTATATATTGCTTTGGGTAATATGGCCATTTTAACTATGTTGATTCTTCCAATCCATGAACACAGAATATATTTCCATTTCTTTGTGTCTTCAATTTCTTTTAATAGTGTCTTATAGTTTCCCATGTGTAAGTCCTTCACATTCTTTGATAAGTCTATTCCTAAGTATTTTATTCTTTTTTTTATGTTAGCAAACAGTATCTTTTTTGCATTTCTTTTTTTTTTTTTTTTTTTTTTGACAGAGAGACAGAGACAGAGAGAAAGGGGAGGGACCAGAACAGTCTCCATAGTTGCACATCATTGGTTTTTCCACGTAGTTTTATTCCACAGGTAGGTGCGGGGCTGCACAGGGCAGGAACTTGGCCGGGTTCTCATCCCGGTGAAAACCGAACTGGGGGCACTCCCCAGCTCAGCATATGGGTCCGCATGGCCCCGGGGCTGGGATTCGATCCTCGGTCCCCAGGGCTGCAAAGTGAGCGCTTAACCCACTGAGCCATCCTGGCTTCCCCTGCATTTCTTTTCCTGAACTTTTGTTCTTTGTTTATAATAATGGTGTGGATTTTTGTACATTGATTTTGTGTCCTGCAACTTTACTATAATCATTTATTATTTGTAACAGTTTCCTGGTGGAGTTTTTAGGGTTTTCAATTTTAGGATTATGTCATCTACAAAAAGTGACAGTTTAACTTCTTCATCCCCAATTTGTATTCCACTTTTTTTCTTTCTTCTGCCTGATGGCTCTGGCTAGAACTTCTAGCACTATGTTGAATAGCAGTGGTGACAGGGGACATCCCTGTCTCATTCCTGATTTTAGAGGAAAAGGTTTCAGTTTTTCCTTGTTCAGTATGACATTTGCTGAGAGTTTACCATATATGGCCTTTATTATGTTGAGATACTTTCCTTCTATACCCATTTTATTAAGTGTTTTGATCATAAATGGATGTTGTGTCTTGTTGAATGCTTTTTCTGCATCAATTGATATAATCATATGGTTTCTATCTTTTATTTTGTTTATGTGGTGCATCACATTGAGTGATTTGCAAATGTTGAATCCTTGTGCTTCCTGGATCCATCCCACTTGATCTTGATGTATAATATTTTTTTTTAATATATTTTTATTTATTTATTTTATTTATTTTTAACAGAGAGAGAGAGAGATACAGAGACAGAGACAGAGAGAGAACTGAACTGGGGGAGCTCCCAGTTCAGTATATGGTTCCGCACGGGCCGGGGCCGGGATTTGATCCCCCATCCCCGGCACTGCAAAGTGAGCGCTTAACCCACTGAGCCATCCCAGCTTCCCTGTATAATTTTTTTAATGCATTGTTGTATTATAATTCCTAGTATTTTGTTTAGGATTTTTGCATCTTTGTTCATCAGAGATATTGGTGTATCAGTTTCTTTCTTTGTGATGTCCTTGGCAGGCTTTGGTATTAGGGTAGTGTTGACCTCATAGAAAGAGTAGAGAAGTATTGCCTCCTGTTCAATTCTTTTGGAAAATTTTGAGGATAGGTATTATTTCC
Organism: Craseonycteris thonglongyai; assembly: GCA_004027555.1. NCBI lineage: Eukaryota > Metazoa > Chordata > Mammalia > Chiroptera > Craseonycteridae > Craseonycteris > Craseonycteris thonglongyai. The sequence goes on along the minus strand of PVKE010019293.1, from coordinate 6,267 downwards.
TCTTTGAATGTGTGGAAAAGTCATTAGTGAGATTATCTGGTTCTGTACTGTTGCTTTTGGGGATGTTTTGGATAATTGTTTTAATTTCATTACTATTGATTGGTCTATTTAGATTATCCAGTTCTTCTTGATTCACTCTAGGTGGACTATGTGTTTCTAAAAACTTGTCCATTTCTTCTAGGTTGCAAAATTTGGCGGCATATAGGCCTTCATAGTATTTTTGTGTGATCCTTTGTACTTTTGTGGTATCAATTGTAATTTTCCCTCTTTCATTTCTAATTTGGATTAATTGTGTTTTCTCTTTTTCTCTTGGTGAGCCTAGCAAGGGGGTTGTCAATTTTACTAATTTTTTCAAAGAACCCGTTTTTTGTTCCATTAATTTTTTTTTCTGTTGTTTTTCTGTTCTCTATTTTATTTAGTTCTGCTTTAATTTTTATTATTTCCTTCCTTCTGCTGACTTTGGGTGTTTTTTGTTCTTCATTTTCTAGTTCTTTAAGATATATTAGGTTGTTTACTTGTAATTTTTCTTGTTTCTTGAGATAGGCCTTGTAATGATATAAATTTTCCTCTTATTACTGCTTTTGCTGCATTGCAGTAATTTTGAGTTCTGTTTTTAGTGTCATTCATTTCTATGCATCTTTTAATCTCTTCTTTTATTACTTCTTTGAGCCACTCAATTTTAAAAAACATGTTGTTTAATCTCCATGTATATGTGGTTATTCCTGCTGTCTTTTTGTAGTTGTTCTCCAATTTCAAAGCTTTGTGATGGGAGAATACACTTGGTATGAATTCAATCTTGTTAAATTTGCTGATGCTAGCCCCCTCGAGCCAGGGCCCAAACGGGGGTGGGGAGTGAGAACTGAACTGGGGGCGTCCTGCATGGGAAGCACTCCCCAGTTCAGCTTCTGGGTCAGCATGGCCGGGGCTGGGATTCGATCCTCGGTCCCCAGAGCTGCAAAGCAAGTGCACAGCCTGCTGAGCCATGCTGGCTTCCCCATCACTGTATTAACAGCAAATGTGGGTAAGAAAGAAAATAGCTGAGAAAAGCAGTTACCCACATCCTATTGCTATGAATCTTGGTTAATTTGCCTATTTTATTTTATTTTTTTAACAATTTGGGATTTTTTTTTTTATTTTTTTTTATGCTGCAACGTGTTTATTATGTGCCAAAAAAACTATACACCACAGCTTACTCCACATCTGTAAGAGCGTGCAGTCTTGCCTGCATGTACTACAATGAGGTAGAGACTTCACACGGAGCTTCACAAAACCCACAGAGTAGCTGGGATATGCAACAACGCAAAGTCAGCTCAGTTCCCGCCCCTGGGCGTCTCGCATGGATGCTGGAAGGCGGCGGCAGTATTTGTGGCCTTATCAGCCGCCCCAGTCCACGCTGTTGCCCAAGTCTCCGCCTCCCCATGTCTGGAGGAGGGAGCTGGGCGCCCCTGAGAAGGGGGGCGCTGCCTCAGCCTTCTCACCCACCCTCCCAGCCCACACGTGGAAGCTGCTCTTATGGCCCTCGGGCTTTTGACAGCTAGGCTTTGTTGGCTGGTGGCTTCACCTCACCAGGGAGTCCAGGTAGACATGTGACCTCTTCTTGAGAATGTTCCATGTGCACCAGAAAAGAATATATAGTCATGTGTTGTAGGATGAAGTATCCTGTAAATGCCAAATATATTCAGTTGTTATCATGTATCATTTAAAGCTGCTATGTCCTTATTTATTTTTTGTTTGGCTGATCTGTCCATGGCTGTCTAGGGGGTGTTTAAGTCTCCTACTATAGTTGTGGTTTTGTCAGTTTCTCCTTTTAGATCTGTTAGTAGTTGCTTTGTAAATTTTGGTGCTCTTGGTTGGGTTCATACATATTAATAAGTGTCATATTTTATTTTTGTATTGTCCCCTTTATCATTATAAAATGTCCATTTTTGTTTCTTACTATCTTTTTGATGCTGAATTCTGATTTGTCAGATATGAGTATGGCTACAGCTGCTTTTCTCTGGCAGCCATTTGCTCGGAGTATTTCTTACACCGTTTCACTTTGAGTCTATGTTTGTCCGTGTGGCTGAAGTGTGTCTCTTGTAGACTGCATAATATCAGTGTTTGTTCTTTAACCCAGTTTGATACTCTGTGTCTTTTGTGTTTTTAAATTTTTTTCAAGGGATCATTCTGTGTATTTTTGTTTTTTTAATTGTTAAATTTATTGGGGTGACATTGTTTGGTAAAAATTACATAGTTCCAAGTGTACAGTTCTACATTACATTGTCTATGCATTGCATTATGTGCTCAACACCCAGAATCAGATCTCTTTCTGTTACCATATATTTGATGCCCCCTCTTTGTGTCTTTTTATTGTTGAGTTCCATCCATTTACATTTAGGATGATGATTGATATATAAGGATTTCCTATTACCATTTCATCTTTTGTTTTCTGGTAGTTCTTTTTTTCTATTGCATCTTTGCTTTTTTATTCTCATCATTTTTTAAAATTTGATGGTGTTTATTACTGTTTTCTCCCCACTACCCCCCCTTTTTTTAAATTATGTGTCCCAGTTCTACATTCTTTTTGAGTGATTACCATGAACTTTATGTAAAGGAGAGTTTCATATATGCGGTGGTTCCTTTTCTTAAGGATGTTTCTTACTTCCATTTTCTTTGGAAATTTAAACCTTTACTGCCTTCCCTTTTATGTTTTTGTTCCAATTTATCCCTATTTGTTTTTACTTTTTGTTTCAGGTCCCATCGCCTCCTTCAATATTTCTTGAAATGCTGGCCTTGTGCTGGAGAATTCCTTCAGTTTCCTGTGTTTTAAAGGTCTTGTTCCTCCTTCATATCTAAAGGGTAATTTTGCTGGGTAGATGATTCTTGGCTGGTAATTTCTCTCCTTTGATATTTTGAATACTTGATTCCACTCCCTCCTACCTTGTAGAGTTTCTGTTGAGAAATCTGATGATAGTCTGGTGGGCTTTTCTTTATAGGTTATGGTGTTCTTTTTTCTGACTACCTTGAGGGTTCTTTCTTTTATCTTTGACCTTTGATATCTTCAATATAATGTGCCTTGGAGAGGGTCTGCTAGGATTGAAGTAGTTAGGTGTCCTGTTTCATTCTTAAATTTGAGTTTCCAGTTATTTCGATAGATTTTGGAAGTTCTCACCTACTATTTGTCTGAGTAAAATCTCTGTGCCCATCTTGTCCTCTTCTCCTTCTGGAATATGTCTTATTTTTATGTTATTCTTTCTAATAGAGTCAGATAGTTCTTGTGGATATCTTTCATTTCTTTTAGCTCTTAGGTCTGTCTCTTCTTTCTTCTGTGACATTTCCAAATTTCTGTCTTCAGTTTCACTAATTATGTCCTTTATCTAGTCAACTCTGCTTTCTGTGCCAGCTATTTTATTTTTTATTTCTTTTATTGTGTTGTTTATCTCCAGAACTTCTATTTGCTTTTTCTTTTATATATACCATATTTTCCGGCGTATAAGATGACCAGGCGTATAAGACGACCCCCTAATTTTACAGTTAAAACATAGGTTTAGGCCTATATTTGCTGTATAAGACTACAGCCTCGGAAGTGGGGGGTAGTCTTATACAGCGAATATAGAACTAAACCTATGTTTTAACTGTAAAATTAGGGGGTCGTCTTATACACCTGGTCGTCTTATACGCTGGAAAATACAGTATTCAATTTGTTTTTTTGACATCACTTAGCCCCTTCTGTGTACTCCACAAGTATTCTTTGATGTCTTTGAGTGTTTTCAGAATTGCCGCCTTTAATTTTTTGTTATTTAGCTCATATATTTTCATATTTTCAAAAACCTTTCCTGGGGAAAGATATTTGAAGATAGGATGGCTCAGTGGGTAAAGCACTCGCTTTGCAGCCCTGGGGACTAAGGTTCAAATCCCAGCCCTGGATTGTGTGGACCCATGTATTGAACTGGGGTGTGCTTCCCATGTAGAAGGCCCCCAGTTCGGTTGTTGCCCCTCAGTTCAACCGCTCGCTCCAGTTGTTGTGCCTCCCTGCATGGGAGGCACAGTTCCTGCCCTGTGCAACTCCTGCCCACCTGTGTGGAAGGAAACCAAGTTAAAAACTGATGATATACAACTATGGAGACATGCTCAGCACCCTGCCATTTCTCTCTGTCTTTGTCAAAAACAATAAAAAAATTATTTTGTAAAATGTTTCTTTTTTGGAGATTTTTCATATTCTTTCTGAGTACCTGTGTTCAATAGGGTACTCATTGCTCTTGGAGCATTTCTTTTCCTGGACATGAGGACTTTTGTCCTGGTAGATGTGAAGAAATCTTTCTTTTATTTCCTAGCTAGTCATGCTGCAGTATCTTATAATGTTTTCTCTGGTTATTTAGTTCTCTCACAGGGGGAGACTTCCTAGAAAGTGGGCATCTCTTTGACTCAATTGCCTTGGTTGTTCTATATGCCTCCTGTTTGGGAAGATATGATAGATGATGCTATTCTGTGCCTCTGAGATCCCACTGCAATCAGAAGCTGACAGGCCTGTGCTTCAGTTTTCCTAGGTGCCTCTGCTGGCTTCGGCGGGAAAGGTGTGGGTGGGGTTTGTTGGTAAAGGCACAGGTCTGTTTGTGTTACAGGGTAATGGTGGTTTCCCTGTCCTGGCTTCAGTGGGAAGGATGGGCACGGCTTTTGTTGGGAATGGCACAAATCTGTTGGCATCACAGAATAATGGCGACTTCCTGGCAGCAGCTCACTGAATGCACCTGTGGGCGGAGCTGGCAGCATGAGCTTTAGGAATATGTAAAGGAAAGTGTCAGGCTCTGTGTCCAAGACCATGCAGTGCCCAGATTCAGGCCCCACCTCATCAAGGGCCACTCTGTGTCTCAGCTGCCAGTGGCAGCCAGATTCTTATTCCAGTCACCCGCACCGATCTCCGGCTGCTGCGGGTGCCTCGTTCTGGCCTCCTGCCCCACGCTCTGGTCTCCGGCCCTGTGCTCTGGCTGCCCTCACCACGCCACGGCTGCGCCCCCCGCTCTCCCACTGGGACTCGCGACACCGTTAGCCGCCCCCACCTTCTCCGTCCACCCCGCGTCTATGCCTCCGCCTCTATCCTTCCAGGCCTCCAACCCATCCAGAGTTGTTCTGCTCCTGGACCCGTGCCCCCACGCTCCCACCTCAGTCAGTCTCTCCTCTGCTGGACTCCGGTCAGCCTCTGGGTCGGTCCCTGGGTGGGTCTCCGGGTCGCGTTCCGCGGCGGGTCTCCACACGGCTCCCTTTCTTTCTCTCTCACTCACCTCCCTTTCTCCAGCTTTAGGAATTTTCTTGTGATGAGTGGGTTCCTCAGCCGAGGCTATGTGTTGCTTAGGTAGTCTCTGGTTGGATTTTAATTTTTTTTGTTTGTTTGTTTGTTTTTTAAAGATTTATTTTTATTGTTTTTGACAGAGAGAGACAGAGACAGAGATAAGGGGGAGGGCCTAGAACAGTCTCCATAGTTGCACATCATGGATTTTTCCACATCGTTTCATTCCACAGGTGGGCGGGGCTGCACAGGGCAGGAACTGGGCCAGGGTCTCACCCTGGTGAGAACTCAACTGGGGGCACTCCCCAGCTCAGCATATGGGTCCTCACAGGCCGGGGCTGGGATTCAATCCTCGGTCCCCGGGGCTGCAAAGTGAGCGCTTAACCCACTGAGCCATCCCAGCTTCCCTGGATTTTAGTTTTTTAAATTGCTGTCTTTCCAGGAGAGGTTCTAAGAGCTCCTCTCATGTCACCATCTTCATGACGTCTCTAGGTATTTTTTTTAATTGCAATTGTAAGAGGAATGTAAAGTCCAGAGTCTTAATTACTAAATTCAACGGATGTAAAATTCTCTTGAATTGCTATAAATATTTCTAAACATGTTTATTCTCAATTTCTATTCTGACCTTGTTCCTTACTGTTACAGATTATTGAAGAGCATACCTTGGTGCTGACATTTACTTCCTTTTTCAGTGTAGTTCTCAAGGTGGCAGAATGGCTGATAGTAGCTTCCAAAATGATGTGCATCTTTCTTCACATCAAGGAAAATAGTTTTCCCAATTATTTTTTTTTTTTTTTTTTTTTTAATCTTTTCACATTTATAGAGAGAAATTGTCTTTTTGTCTTCAGTGCATATTTATTTCTATTTTACTTTTGACAGATAGAGAGAGAGACAGAGACAGAGACAGTTAGAGAACCGAACTGTGGGAACTCCCCAGTTCAGCATGTGGGTCCTGCCTGGGCCGGAGCCGGGATTCGATCCTCGGTCCTCGTGGCCTCAAAGCG
>PVKE010019292.1:0-28624 GCA_004027555.1 Craseonycteris thonglongyai | reverse complement strand
AAAGCGGGCTAATGGTAATAAGCACCTCATGGAGTCTTCATGCTTATTAAGTGAGTATTCATGACGAGCCCTTAGAATGCATCTTAGTATATACTGAGCTCTTAAGGTTAGTTACAAATTGTGATAATGATCGTGATGATTAAACTAAGAATTCGTAGGAAGCACTACTGTGGACTCTTATTACTTGGCCTGTCCCTGGCTAGCCTTCGGAGCTTCTTCAATGTAAAGAATGTGAGGTGAAGTGGTCAACTGCTAAGGGGAAACTGTCCTTCATCCTCTCACTCACCCCACAGCATTCTGTATTTAGGTCCTGGTCTCCTAGCCTGGAATTATTTAGTGTACCATCCACCAAGGCAGAAGAATGGACTATATTGAATATAAAGGAGGTAGTGAATAAATATTAAACAATTCTGACATTGTTGATGGAGGCAATGTTGTGGCTTCTTGCGTTCGGTATCCGTTATTGACTTCCTGTGCTCTCTGAAAACCTCCCAGTGGTTTTGGGAGAGTAAACACAAACATGTTAATGTTCATGATATCAGCCAACTTCTAAATCAGGTAATTATATTTTGCTTATCTTAATTGAATTTCTGATGGGTTCTTCCCAACTCGTCCTAAAGGGGTCAACAGCCTCCAGCAGACAGGCTCAATTCAGTCCTTCAGAGACTCCATGAAGTCCACTTGCAGTTCACCAGATGACTATTGAAATGAGAGTTGCAAAGCCTCCTGCATTTGCATGGTGCTTCCGTTTATAATGTGCACAATCTTTCATATGAGTTGTGTCTTCAGACCTTGACAACACCCTGGAGTTATGGAAGCTTTGCAGAAGAGTTGCCTGCCAATAGAGTAGTTGGAGGAGGTGTGGTTGGAGTTTCCCTCGTGTGTCCTGCTGTTCCATGTTTCAGGTCCTTTGCTGCATGTTCTTTCTTTCTGGAACACCCTTCTCTATGCCTTGCTTCCTTACCTGTAAACTTCTCCTTCGGGGTTCAACTCAGACGCTATTTTATTTAGGAAACGTTCTCTGGCAGCCTCTAGATTCTTCTCTGTTAGTTCTCCACCCCGTCTTGGTGCTTTTATCATGCCCCCTCTCCGCCCCCACCCCATGGCACTTAGGTCTCAAGTCCCTGAGCACATTCATTGTGATTTAATAATTAAATCACCACTATCTGTATATTTTCTCTAGCCCCCACCACTGGTCTTACTGTATGTCCCTGTTACACAGTAACGTTGTTTAGTTCTCATTGCCTTTTTATTCCTGGCAAAAAGAAGAGCACAGGGCATACAGTAAGTGCCTAATAAATGTGGAACATGACCTGATTCAAATCCTGGGCTCTTTCCAACACATGGACCCTTGAGCCAATATAAGCACCCTCCTGCCAGCCCCAGGCTGGACCACAGAACATCACCGTGTGCCAGAGACTGTAAAGTGAAACCAGATGAAACAGTCCTGACTGATGGCAAAGGCGGTACACTCACTGGGGGGAGTAATAAATGGAATGGCTGAAGAATGCTTTCATCATATGACACACGAGTATCTACCCCAGTTTAGTTCACCATATATTCAGGATGCACATGCTAAGGGGGTGCAGACCACTCATTCAACCCAAGAGCCTTGTGGAGATGGGAGGTTTCCCATTGAGTGCTAAAAAATAAAATAAAAATCAAGTTGCAGAGGCCCTGGAGGCAAACAGCCAGGGAAAAGGTTAGTCCTAGAGGAACAGGATTCAGTCCATCTAATTAGATGGTGAGGGTCAGAAGGATTTTCAATTCCAGGATGAAGAATTGGGTCTGATATGAGAATAACGTTGCTTGTGTAAGTGTGCATGAAGATAGCCAGAGCCTGGCCTGGCTGAGCCCTCCTCAGTCCATCCCATGGGCTCTAGCAAGGGTTCCAAGTGCAGGAGCAAAAAGCCAGGAGAGCTGTGGGCTCTCTTCACAGTGCCTCTGCAGGAGCTTGCTTTTCCCTTTCCACTCACTCCATACGAGGTGTAGACAGATGGCAAGGATTTGTGTGTGTGTGTTGCCATACCTTTGCTAAACACGAAATTTCTTCAACCTGGAGTCTATTCTCCCTGCCCCACCCTCTTCCTCTCTGTAGTTAATTCCTGTGTATTCCTTCCAGCTCTAGTAAAGTCTCTGACCAGCCTTTCCCTGAGAGTTGATGTGCTTTGATATCAGTCTTCTTTTGTGCTAGTTTCCCTTTTGATCCTTCTCATCAGACTTCTCAGTCTCAGTCTCCCAGTCTGCTATGTCAGAACTCTCAGAACCTTCTCTGAGCTTTGTTGGCTCTTTTTCTTCTCCTCTCCTACTCCCCACCTTCCCTCGGCTTCCCTCCTTGCTTTCCTGAGTCTCTGCAGTGCCTGAGTGCTTCTTGCACTCAAGCGTCTGCCGACCTACCTTCCAGGGGTCCAGTAAGTGACCCCAAGTACAGCCAGCTCCCCCTAAACTTTACCCCTGTGGTGAAATGGTAGAGTAGACTGGCATGGGATTCGAAGTCAGAGCCATGTGCATTCCAATTCAGGCTTTGCCACTTACTGGTTAAATAGCACAGAACCACTCTCCAAACCTGGGTGTGCTCATATGTAAAATGGAAACAATAGTGCAAATACATACGTCGTAAAGATGTTAGTGAATTAAGTGACATATAAGGTACTCAAACACAAGCATTTGGAAAACGGTAGCTTTGTTAGGATGGTGGCTTATCTCATCTTCCTCATAGACATAATAAAGCAGGCCTTCAAATAACATCATTTTGTTCAGTGTCATCTCATTGTAATGTTTATGAGGTGCCATAGAACCTTAACTCTTATTTATGTCAATTAACCTCTGGTAAAATTGGTTTTGTTATATGGCATTTTGCTGTAGTTCCAAGAACCTATTGACAACGTTGTGAGGCCTTAGTGTATTCATTTGTTTTCCTAAAGTCATTTGTTGCAGGAGACTATGCATTGTAAAATAACTAGCACCTCCACTTGTCTTTGAATCCAAATAATGCCAGTGTTTCCTCTTGTAGTGACCCAAAGTGGCCCTTCTGATCTTAACACTTACCTTCTTAAGATGTCCATTCCTAGGGGACAGTCTTACCTCCAGTTAAGGGTTTCACCATACCTTTATCACAAGTTGGAAGCGAGAGAAACTGTAGAGCCCCAGTCAGATCTGAAACCTCACCAAGTACCTGTTTTCTCCCCTACCGCCTGTTTCCCTGACTTCTGGTTGAATTAGTGGTTGGATTGATCTGCTAAACTTCGAGGGGTTCTGGTGTCATTGCTTTATTCCATCTTTGGCTTGCAGAAGTATTGGAGGAGATTGGACCACTATAGTAAAAATGTTGCCTGCTCTTACCCTCAAGAATCAGTGAGTGTTTCTCCTGGTTATGCAGTTTCTGTGCCTCAGAGCAGGCAACGTTTCACTGGTGGATAAAGTGACCCTTACATATTGTTTATGCCAAGAAAGCACTTTGAGATGAAATGTGGTCCATTAATCTCAGATGTTGTGCAAGGCTCTTTGCTGTCTGAGTTTGGTTGTTTTGTTTAATCTGCTGAGGGTGTTCTTTTTTTTAATCTGTGATGAAATAAGAAGTATTCCACATTTCCTGTGATTTATCTGTGAGAAGAAGAAAAGTGAAATTGGAAATGTTTATCCTTAGGAGGTTTGTGTAAAGTTCTGTCAGATGATGTTGCTGAGAATGAAATGGGCAAGAAAGATGAGGAAGCAATAAGTGCCATTTCAAGTTTGTGAATTGAATCAAGTTTCAATTATGACAACAGTTAAACACAGCAATTTTTCTGTATTTTCAGGAATAAGAGCAACATAATTGTTTCTTTTGCAGTGCCCAATAATCTCTAGTAATCGATCCATATCTGCTTAATGCCTCCACAATGGACGAGGAGCATTATGCACAGCCTGCAACATGCAATAAAATGGTCAGTATCAGCCAACTGTTGAGTGGGAAGCCAGGCAAGCACCACTTCTCGGGAGAGGTGCTGCATATTGTATGCATGAATCAATAAGCCAACACTGAATGCTGCTATTATAGATAGTCATTTACCCTTGACAAAACAAGCAATGATAATTGGATGATAATGTGGTAATTTATGTTTATACCATTTACCCTTGTTGGAATTTTAGAGGTTATTGTTGTATCTGATAAATTTTAGGGTAGAATTCCAGCCTTTTCCAGTTCAAGACCAATATTGTCTAAAGCATCTGCATTTTGCTGCTTCATCCTTCAAAGAACAGGATTGTACAAATTAGCCCTTGCATTATTCTTGTTTCTAATAAGTCAGACTTGAGTTTTCAGTGTGCTTTTCTATTCTAGGGAGATCTGTGGGGCACTTAACCTACATTAGACCTAAGAGGTCCAAGGGTTCTTCAGAAGACAAAGAATTTCTAGATAGTTTCCTTGAGGATATGTCAAGGGCAATACAGACAAAAGACTGATGTCTCCTTTAACAGCTTGATAAGTATCTCAGGATATTCTGCAGAAATCAGTTCTGCTTCTACAAAGTACTGTATTCCCATTCAGCATGCTACGGCTGAATATGTGTGTGCTATGTGTGACAATGGTGAAGACTTATCTTTGCCCTGAGGGCTGAGCACTATAACACTGCTCAAGCGACAGGCTTGATAGAAGTGATGATTTGGAGCGATGATCTGCTTTAAAAAATAAAAATAAAAAAGGCACATTAGAGATGTAGAAGAATTAAAAAATGTGGCTCTGTTTATCTGGATAGTATAAGTTCCAAAGGCATTTCTATGCATGCTGTCAAAATTCCTTGTAAAAAGTAAAGTAAATCATTCTTGTATTGACCATTTTTTTCATGTTGTTCTATTGAGACATCTTCCCAACTGAGTTTCTTATTGAATTGTATTTCTATAAGGGTATTGTAGGTTAGCAGCACATTTTTATGGTACACAAAAGATGTGCCTTCTGAATTTCCAATGCCTTGCATATTGTTCCCCACAGAAGAAACATCTCAGAAATGCTAAATAAATCAAAACAGAAACATTTGGCTCTTGGCTTGCTGCTGGTGCTTTTTTTTCCCCCTCTCAGTTTACATTGGCTGGAATATCCATTATGATCCATCTTACCTATTTGATTAATTTGTAATAAATTCGGCCCTTTGGAAATCTCTTGCTGCATTTCTAGCCGGGTTGCTCTTGTAGAGGGTTTATTTAATATGTGTCTCTGTGTACCTATATGGATGAAAATTTAATATGGTTTAGAAGCCTTTAAAAACATACACGCACATAGTGTTTGCTCAGAATTAAGTGTTCATATTTGACATAGTCTTGTGGTAAAAATCCATAAATGTATGGGCAGACAAAATTATTGAGTGGAGAATTTCTTCAGAAATTGATATGACACGTGATATCATTTCAGGGGATGAAATATCATATTTCAGATGGCCAGTAAATGTAATTATGAATACTGGATTGGAATCCTTATTTCTTATCTTTAAAAAAATGGTTTTCTTTTCCTGATGGCCTATGTTATTTGAAGTGCTGTAGCCACATTTCAGGGTTCACCTTCAATTTGATGCAGTCATGTAGCTGCATCCCTGTGGGTGAGAAATGTTCCTCTCCAGATAAGTGTAGCAGCATAGCAGGAATAGTTTGATACAACCTTTTCTATATTATAGCAACATAATAAAAATGCCTCTACCCCTAACTATCACCATGCACTGAGGAGGGCATAACAAATTTATTTCCTGCTCTTGGAAATAAGATCAAGGTAGGAAATAGTACTCCTGTTTTCCAGACCAAAAAGAAATATATATGTATATATGCCCAGAGAAGCACGTTTTAAAAAATATGTTAATTGTCTTTGATAGCAACACTGAGGGAAAACAGGACACGAGTCATTGTTACTTTATATAACCCACCCTAACCCTTTGCTTATATTCATCACTGCTGTGTATGTTAAGAAAGCAAAGGAAAATGATTTTCCTACATGTGTGTTTTGTGCTCACTGAAATAACCAGTGAATGAATAGTGCCCACTGTGAGGGAGAAAGAAAAGACAGGTTAATCGACACATACTCCTCTCTGATTTCATATCTGAATGTTTTATATCCATATGTAGTATGAAAATATGTAATACTTGTACTTACTAATTTTGTTTGATATGTCTTTCTTAACTTTACTGCTTTCTTAGAATGTGCACATAGACATAAGCCATGTGACAATCAATTATACCTGTATTCTAGCCTCACCATATTTTTTCTCAGCTCTCTAATATAGTTGGACAAAGACCTTGTCCCGAGGAAGTCACTTATGATCCAGTAAGAAAGATAACTATAACAATAAATAAGTTAAGACTGACCTCAATACATTTGATATAGATCCTATGTTTTTGTGACTCAGAGGAGGAAGAAGATTTCTCTTTAAACTCTGAAATGCTTCATGATTGCATATGATTCATAATTACCGTACCCATACTGGGGAAGGAAGATTTAAAGAGAAAAGAACATGAGTCAACGGATGGGGACTAAAAATCTGGGGGATAGTTATAAAAAATAGTTATTTAATTTGGATCTGGTATCTGGATGGGAAGAGGAAATCTTAGATATTATAAAAAAGACCCTAGCAAAGGATAAACCAATGAATTAAACTCTTGCTACAGAGAGAGCAGATCAATGCCTGCCATTCGTCCTTGATGGACTTGCCTTATAGGGCAGAGAAGATACCACAGACCTGTACCTTAAGGCAAAAAAAAGAAGAGAGACAGATGTCATGGGGGACCTTGAATGCTAGGTTGATGGATGCTATTATGTCCCCATAAAACAGATCCTAGTACTAAGCATGCAATAACCAATAATAACTATAACTGTCTTTAATCACATATCTGCTCTGATTCAGATAGAATACTGGGAACTTTATTTAGGTTATCTCCTCAAGTTTTGCTCCTGTTTGTGCATTAGGTCTCAGCTTAAATGTCACTTCTTAGAAAGGCCTGACCTGACCACACCACTGAAAGGGCCTCCCTCTCCAAGGCCTCCTCATTCTCTACAGCCGTACCCTATTCCTTTCTTTCAAAACACTTAATATGATTTTAGTTGCAAATGTGTTTTTCTGTCTCCTGTGCTAAACCATAGGCTCCATAAGGGTAGGAACTCAATGTGTTTTGTTCATCTTATCCCAGCGCCTACTAGTCCCTGTATGTACTGGGCACTCAAAAATTGCTTAAATGTTAATATTCATGACAACCTAGTGTAGTACATGCTATCATCTCCACTGTACAATGAAGGAAATTGATGTTCAAAGAATTACTTACCCCAATTAATCAGTAATGAGCAGAACCTAGGTTCAAACTCAGTCTATATGACTTGAAAGCTCATGGTCCTATCCTTGATATACAATGATTCCTCTTTTAACAGGAAGATAAATTCCATATTAGTTTGATGGAGCTGCCTTTAAGAAAGTATCCAAAACTGGTTTAAAGAAATGTATTGTCTCATACTTTAGAGGTTAGAAGTCTGAGATCAGTGTTTCGGCAGGGTGTGGTTCTTTTGAGGGATGTAAGGGAAAATTGGTTTCATGCCTCTCTTACCTTCTGGTGGTTTGCTGCAATCTTTAGAATCCCTTTGCTTCAAGATGCATCAGCCCAAACTCTGCCTTTATCTTTACATGGGATTCTTACTGTGTTCGTCTGTCTATATACAAATCCCCCCTTTTTGTAGAGTCATATTGGATCCCAACCTGGTAACCTCAACTTGATCATCTCCAACAACCCAATTTCTAAATAATGTCATATTCTGAGGTAATGGTGGTTTGGGCTTCAATAGATAGATTTTAGGGAGATACAGTTCAATCCATAACAATATTTATTTATTGAATGGCTGAGCACTCTAAAGAAAATGTATAGTAATTGTTTTAGCACTAAACATACTGTTTCTATTGCAGAAAAAGGTTCTAGAAAAAAAGGGATCAATACCCTAGTTTTGTCCTAACATCAAAGTTTAAGAGTCATTTAGTCATATTTTTCAAAAGATCATGGGACTCTCAAAGATTATGTGATCAGGAGCTCAGAACATGGATGTTTTATAATTTTGCATCTTAGCATAGAAACAGGGTCATAAATACGATATTTGGAATCCTGTGTCATGTAACTATTGCTAGGCTACATTTGGATAGACCTCACTTCATGCCTGTATCTTTAGAATTTTACCCTCTGAGAAGAGAAATTTTAAATAAACCTTAAGAATTCTCAGTAAGAATACCCCTGTAATCAGAAGGTAGATGTTTAGTTTGTTTTAGTTTCTACCACCTCCAGTGTCAGACTCTAGAAGGAAGGCACCCTTTCAAATTATTTACTTCTGTCAGTTGTATTCTATGTGAAATGTCTTTGAGTCATACAAAGAAAATTTTACCCTATCACATTCATAACCTTCTGAAATAGAGGTACAGGCAATTGTCTATCTTCATCCAAAGACAGGAAGCTTTAAGACATCTTCAAGTCAGAGGACACATAATGCCCACTAATGAAGAGAGGTTGTTTCTAAAAACCTATAACCAAATTATTGACCATTAACACATAACTATGCCTAAATTTTGAATGTGACATTGGAGATGGGGGTAAGAGTCAGGAGCCTAGAATCATATGTTTCCTTTTCTGTCCTTTGGGGTTTTTTGGTGGGGAGAGTTATTTGTTTGTTTTTAGTTACCAGAGCAAGATAACTAAAATGAGAGAGAGAAATGAGAGGTTACAAAAGAGGAAACTGGGAAATAAACTGACAAAAAGAAATGTCAATAGACAAAGATGAACGGAAAAGGAAGGAAGTTAGAAGAAAATAAAATAAAAACACAAGGTGAAATGAAAACAAGAGAGAAATATGAAAAGATTTAAAAGGATTAAAATAATCATCAATAAATGGCAAACATTGTTTGACATAATTTTCTGTGTTGTTTCCCTAACAATATTCCAGTCTTGGAATTCAACTGGAGTATCTGGAATGCATTTCCTCACTCATGACCTTTCATAACTATCAGATATCAATGATTTTCTTTCACTTATACTTCAGCTAAATTTAAGGGTGCAGATGATCTTGGGCAGGAATTATCAGTAGATAAACTCACAGTATACTAAAATCATTTATATAGCTTTTAAAAAAAAGAAATTTTTCTGGTTGTGTTTTTCCATAAAGTATCTCTTATAATAAATTCTGCAAACTTAAAAAGAAAAAAACAGTGTGGTGGGGGGGGCAAATTATTGGATCAGTATTTAAATTGAAATAGGACATGATTATAACTACAGTATAGTTAGAGTAGTCCTTGTAAAAGACATTTTAGTATGTATACTGAGTTGTTCTAGGCTGATCCTGTAAGATAATGAAGTAAACCATTGGTGAATTAACAGCTTGTTAGTCATGAGAGATCAGTGTATAGGGTTCTCGTGGGGTTCAGTATATGAAGAGATGGCAATGAGATCAGGGGGAAAAAATTAAGCTAGTGGTTACTGAATACCGTATTTTCCGGCATATAAGACGACCGGGCATATAAGATGACTCCCTAATTTTACAGTTAAAACATAGGTTTAGGCCTATATTCGCTGTATAAGACTACAGCCTCGGAAGTGGGGGGTAGTCTTATACAGTGAATATATGCCTAAACTATGTTTTAACTGTAAAATTAGGGGGTCATCTTATACGCCAGAAAATACGGTATATGTTAAGGCCTCCTGCAAATGCAGTGTAAGAAATAGCTTCATTTTAGAGGCTTGGTAATTTACTACCTCTCACCTGTGGGATTCTGCTCAGAATTTAGTCTTGGCAGAGTCAGGTAAATTATTCAGGAGAAAAGTAGCCAAGGTGGTACATCATTAAGGCCAGACAATGGAAGCCACACTGGGCTGACCAGCCCTTCGGTCTTCATTGTCTTGACAGTTACTCATTTTATCCAAACCAATGTTTATTCATCTTTGTCATGAAAGCAAGGTCCTTCCAGATCTTGCATTCAGTCGGTGAATGTTGAGCATCTTCTATGGACAGTAAAGCATGCAAAGGAAGGGGGGTTGTCCTAAGGAAACTGATGCAGCCCCCATTCCTTAAATGCTGATGCTCAGTTTAGCAATGCCTTTCAGGTTATGCATGGAGATAAGGAGAATTCTTGGCCGCCTCTGTGGGCTCCCAGAAGTAAGACAGTACTTTTTCCTTCTCCGTTCAAGACTTCTTTATCTACCCTCTGTCTCATTTAGTAGCTGAGGCTAATACTGAGGACAAGAGTCTTGTTCAGAGGTTGTACTCCAGGTATTCCTCAAGTAGGCAAGGCATGGAAATGACTCCCTTTCAAGCCCTGCCATATAAACTGCAACTACCTACCTTGTGGTGTAAATCAGGGCTAGAGCCCAGATCCAGACCTATTGCCACAGAAAGACATTGCTGCCCAGTGCAGCTGTACATTTTGTGTGTGAAAGCCCATGCTCTAACGTGTCCCCATAACAAAGTAAGTCAAGATGTTATCTCTTTTTCTTAGTACTATGGTCATTTTACTCAGAGTTGTCATGATTTCTTCTGGAAGAAGTGCCATTTCTTTCTCTATCTGCATTTAGGAGCACAAACACACACTATGTAACTGAGTTACTGAAAACCAGACAGATTTGAGTAAGTGTGTTCAAATAATAAATGCATGGTCACATCTCATGTGAAAATCAGGATTTATGTATGAAATAGAGAGAATGGACCCATAGAATCCCGTTCATTTATTAACTTGTTTCTGAAGGGGAGGTAGAGAGGACCAAGGAGAACTTGCATGTGAAATATGAGGTTTCAGTTTTCTAGGTAGGCAAGTGTTTGGTGCTCTCCTCTGAACAATGCTGGGTTTTTTAAGTGCTTTCCGGTGTTGGGTAGTGATCTGCCTACCAGAGGATGGCAAAAAATGCAGGGCTGCAACTCTTTCAACAGAAACCACAAAATTTCTGGGACTCTTCATCTTGTTCTAACTATAGGAAAGATAACATCCTGACCTTAAATTCTGCTACAACTTTTCATCAATAAACAATGTCTATTTTCTTTGATCCCCAAATTGTTTTCAGTAGAATTTTTTTTTCCCTTTAAGAGAAAAAAAAATCCCTATCATGGGTAAAGTATTTATTGTTCATACTATCCCTAAAAGGTAAGGGGATTACCTTATCTTTTATAAATTTTATTTTTTTATTTTTTTATTCAGAAAGAATTGCATGCAGACTCAATAATTTAACATATGCCCACCCAGTTGGGATTTGAGCCAGGTCTGCCTGACTTCAAAGCCCAAACTTGACTACCAAGACTCACATTTGTTCAGTATTCACTTACTTCCCTCACAGGCTGCCATGTGTGAGAAGCTTCTGCTATGCTCTGGGGATGAAAAGAAGAATAGGACACCGCTCCTGCCTGAAGGGCACTCACAGTCTAGGGGGAAATATAGAAACATTAATAAATAATTAGGTCGAAGTTCAGCAACAATAGACTATGATCAAGTAAGGACATAACAGCAAGGAGGGAGCAGTAGACCTAATGTGTCTGCACAAATTTGAGGACACCAAGTGGACAAAGCTCCTTTTTTTTCAAGTAATCCCTCTGAGAAAGCCTTCATGCTTTTGCCAGCACATATGCACTTGACCCAATCCTCTTTCTGGTGGCTGCTAGACCAGGCTGCAAGAAAGTTACAGTTCCTCAGTGGACCAGCCAGGGAGGTAGTAGGTTACGACATTTGCGTGTCCTGTAACAATTTAATGAACAACTACCACAGGTCCTATGTGGTGGTTGATGTCACAGGAAAACTGGTCAGAATTCTAAACTTCAGATTTGCAGCCAAGGACAAATACTAATAATTTCTGCATGCCATGTACCTTACTGACTAGTGGTCACATGTCATGCAATTTAATTTTCACAACAACCTTGTAAGGGCACTAAAGAATGTGAGGATCAGAGTAGTTAAATAATTTTTCAAGTGTTTTCAAGGTCACATAACCGATATGAGGCATCCTACATTGAAACCCAGAGCTGTCTGACTTTAGATTTCTTGTTCTATCCACTGTATGCCCCCATCTCCACCTAGAAAACCACAACTATACTATGCATAAAGTATATACTATACTTTAATATTTAGCTTAAATGTTCTTTTAAAGTGATAGAGGACTAGGGAGTCTCTTCAGTGGCCATGGTTCATTGCCCTGTGCTCCAGCACTATGGTGTCATGGTAATCATCTGCTGGTGGTGTACTTTTCTTGTGGTCTGTTAGTTTACTCAAGATGCTTTGAATGTCTTAACATTTCCCAAACCTCCTTTATCTTCCCTATGAAGGAAGAAGTCCAGAGATGCTGTCAGGGTGCTGAAACTAGCCTGCATTTATTGAGAACATACCTCAGGGGTATTTTAGACAAAAATAAGCTTATAATAGTAGATTTTTCGAGCAGAATCCAAGTTCAGAAGTTTTGCAGGCTACTCTGTATAGACTGACATTAACTTTTCCACTAAGTAGGGCAGACTGGTAAGTATTTCAGAATTTGATAACAAGTGAAGAAGCAATGCAAAGGTAACACTGTCCTACATTTGTAAAAGTTACATCATCAATTCCCTTTCTGATGTGATGTTAAAGTAATGGGCATCTCAACTAGTAGAGAGATTTTTTTTTTCTGTATTTGTGTATGTGTGTGTTTTTTCCCCTACCCCCTATGTATGTTGGCTGTGGATGAAATCCAAAGGAATCTGGAATCTAAACTGAATTCTAAACTATCCAGTGACCATGGCAAACACTCCCAGAAGACTGGTCTAGAAGAGAAAACAAAGACTACGTCAGCTCTCTGAAGTTTCAGCTTCTAAACAGGGACAGAGAGAACAACTATTACATTGGGTATAAATACTATTCCATTGTCTTCGGAATCACCAAACGGCAGCATGTTCTGTTAACATACTTTACTAATATGAAAGTTATAGCTGAAAGTTCAAAAACTGTGTGTTGACGCACAGATTACAAAGATGTGCCAGGCATCTGTCCCATTGAGGGAACAGGCCTTGGAACAGATGTCTCAAATTTCTTCAAATCTAGAACAGGCTGTCCAATATTTTTAGTGGTAAACATACTTTTTGTTCCTTTTTGTCACCGCTCACCAAAGTATTATATTTAATGCATAAAATATGTAAATTCTTAAAGCATCATTTTGCTCTTTAGTGAGTTTAGATATTACAAAACGGTTTAATTATAAAAACAGACAGACCTAGTCCTGGGACCTGTGCAGCTAGAAATAAATGTGCAATCAAAACTGCAATTACCTGCAGAATTTAGTGTAAACAGATCAGCAATCACATAACAAACACAGGGTAGTTTGCATTCTGATATGAATACAGTTAGATCCAAAGCAATTTTCCTTTATTTATCTTAGCTGCTCAGCATAAATAAAGCAAGGGCATTGAAGCAATTAGCATAATTAGAGTATCGTGGTCAGGCCCTGTGTGATTTCAAGAGATGTTTCACTTTAGAATTCTTTTTCCCATATAAGAGTTTCCCTGAGCCACTAAAATATCGCTTTGGGCATTTTTGTATTTCAAATTTGCAAGTTGTCAGTTTGAAAAACCCTTGACACATGAATGTGAAAGCATCTCACAGACAACCACAGAAGGTATACCCTCAGCTTTTCATTACTAAGAAGCTGGGGAATTTCCTTTTTCAGCTCTTTCTCCTACTTGACGTTTAACCCTAGAAATGTCAGTCTTAATTAGTTCCATTGCCTTCACATTGGGTCCAAGGGTTAAAGACAACTTTTCTGCCACCCCAACCCCCAACAAAAGAAAGGAAGGAAGGAAGAAAAGAAAAAGGAGTAGGAGGGGAGAAGATGTTATATCATGGTGTTAATTGCACTATTACTGAAAGAGCAAAGGCTCTGACAACTCTAAATAATAAGGTGGCCACCAGGGCAGAGGGAGGGGCTGCCTGTGGTTTCCTTGCAGGATGTTCCAAAAGCATGGAGAATTCTCTGTGCATGGAAAAATGGTAACTCTAATGAGTAGACGATGATAAAATTGGTTCAATAAAAGTACAAACAGAAGAAAAAGGTTTTTATTTTATTTTATTGTTCATTCATGTGTGAAGATGTTTGAGAAAGATGGAAGGAAGAAGAGGCTGGCCTTGGGTCATTCTATGTGTAGCAGAACTCATTCAGTCCAGTCGAAGGTTATACTTTAATTCTTTTTCAATTAAGGAAAAAATTAGCATACAGTAAAATTGAATTTTTGTGTGTGCATTTTTATAAATCTTAACATGTGTTTAAATTCATGTAATCACCATCATAATCTGGATACAGAAAGGTGTCACCCCCATAAAAACTCCCACATGCTATCCCTTTCTATCACCCTCCCTTCTTCCAAACCCTGGCCACCCACTGGTTTGTTCTTCATCAGTGTATTTTTGTCTTTATGAGAATGTCATATTAATGGAATCATATCATATGGTCAGCACGATGTACTTGATGTAATGCATATCAGTAACTCATTGTTGTGCTGAGGAGTATTCCATTGTATGACCATGCCACCTTTGGGTATCCATTCACTCCCTGAAGGACATTGGAGTTGATTCTGTTTTTGACAATGATGAGTAGAGTAGCTATAAGCATTCACACATAGGTTTTTGTATGAACATAGGTTTTTGTTTCTCTACAGTAGATACCTAGGAATAAGATCTCAAAGTCATTTAATAAGTGTGTATTAAACTTTCCAAGAAACTGCCAGACTGTTTCCCAGAGTGGCTGTACCATTTTGCAGTTCTATTAACAGTATTCTGCATCTGAGTACTTGAGGCTATTGGTATTTTTTAGCCACTTCTAGTAGATGTGTAGTGATATCTCATCATGGTTTTAATTTGAATTTTGCTAATGGCTAGTGATCTTTTGCTATGTTTATTTGCCATCTGTATGTCCTCTTGGGTGAAGTATTGGCTGTTCGTTGGGTTCTCAGTCTTAATTTACCTTTTCAAATGTTAGAAAAATCTCAGCTATGTGTCCAGTTTTCAGTGATCGTTGTTAATGCAGGCCCATTCAGAAATTTAGCTATGGCCAGTGTAAATCATGAGTGAAATTAGCTCATTCAGACCATAATTCCAGGATGAAAGGATTAATAGAAAGAACATCATTATAGAATAAGTCAGCTCTGTTACTGACTTTCCAATCTTTTGATGTTTTAAAAAATTTAGGTCTTTTTTTAAAGAAAACCTCTGGTCCATTACCAATTTCTTCTTTCTTTGGTCTTTCTCAAGCCTCAGTCCTAGCTGTTTCCAACCTTTATTATTAACTGCAGGTTGAACATTCTTTGTCTTCTTGGAAACAGTAAAACCTCTATTGTGTTTTCTGAGAGTTGCTGTGATAGGAATTGTGATATAGGAGACACAGTATATTCTTGAAATGGGGCACACTGTGCTGGGTGATTTACATGTGTCACTTCACTTGATCTTGTAAGAATATGCATTATCTCTATTCTGTAGATAATAAAACCCCAAGTCAAAGAAAATAAATGATTTGCCCAAACTTGTAGGGTTCAAGTAACTGAACCCAGGATTTGAACCCAGACCTCTCTGACTCAGGAGGTTATTTCTTCCTCTGCAACTACTTAGTACCCAGAGATCTAAGGTAGGTATTTCTTTTTCTTCCTTTTGAAAAATACTTTTGCTGTATTGTAGCAAACTCTTCCTACCTAAAAAACAGACTAGTAAACTAAGATGTATTTATTCTTCTTCAGGAAAAGAAGGACACTTCCCTTACCTAAGTTGGTTCCAAAATTTTGGTGGTCCAGAGCTAGAAAACCATACTTATGCTTTAAGGTAGACTTTAAAAATGACGTTTAGTGATTTAAAAAAACAAATTTCACAAAGTATACATTTTCATGCACTTAACAACATTCCTTAATTTTTTAAGTGTTTAAAGAACTAAGCATAGTAGACATAACTATAAACATTCAAAAAAAATAGAGGAGAGCATTCTTATTTTCTCAAGGTGGAGAAGGGCTTCCTAAAGAAAGAAAGCCAATAGTCATCAAAGACTTAACAGAGGTGATTCCTTTAAAAATTTAAAGTTGGGGAAGCAGGGATGGCTCATTAGGTTAAGTGCTCACTTTGCAGCCCTGGGGACGGAGGATTGAATCCTGGCCCCGGCCTGTGCGGACCCATATGCTTAACTGGGGAGTTCCCCCAGTTCAGTTCTCACCGGGGCAAGACCCCGGCCCAGTTCCTGCCCTGTGCAGTCCCGCCCACCTGTGGAATGAAACTATGTGGAAAAACCAATGATGTGCAACTATGGAGACTATTCAGGGCCCTCCCCCCTTCTCTCTGTCTCTGTCTCTCTCTGTGTCAAAAACAATAAAAATAAATGTTTAAAAATTTAAAGTAAGCGCTCACTTTGCAGCGCCAAGGACTGAGGATCGAATCCTGGCCCCGGCCCGTGTGGATTCATTTGCTGAACTGGGGAGTTCCCCCACTTCAGTTCTCTGTCTGTATCTCTCTCTCTCTCTTGCTCTGTCAAAAACAATAAAAAAATAAAAAATTTAAAGTATATACAATGAAAGATACCATAAATATGGTTAAAAGACGGGTTACAGGCTGATAAAGAATATTTACAACTCATAAAACAAAAGATCCATATCCAAATTATATAAAGAGGGCCTACAATTTATGAAAAAGACCAATATCTCTTTAGAACATAGTCAAAGATATACAAGAGAATGTCACCATACACATGTAAACACTGAAAATTTTTTTTTTGCTTCTGAGACTGGCCAAGATCAAAAAGACTGATAATATCAAATAATGGGTAGAATGTGGGTAGAGGTGACATCAGTTTACTATTGATGAGACTATATAGTTCTAACCCCTTCTTATAAACAATTTGGAAAAAAAAAAAGGCAATTTTGCAGCATCTTTTAAAATTGATCAAGTAATTCCATTTTTTTTTCTTTTTAAAAATTACTTGTTAAATTTTGAGGTGACATTCATTGGTAAAAATTACATAGGTTCCAGGTACATAATTCTACCTTATATCATCTATGTATTGCATTATGTGCTCACCATCCAGAGTCAGTTCTCTCCCATTAGCATATATTCCATTTTAAAGAGTATTATTACATTTTAGAAATTTTAAAGGGAATCCATTGCAGTATTGCCTCAAATTTCAAAACCACCTTCAAAGACGGGAATGGTTAAATGCATTATGGTATACTATACTATTCAGGAAAAAAATGATAATTCTATATGTACTGACATAAAGAAATATTCAGCACCTATTGTTAGGTTCAAAAGCACTACATATATAAAATATGTGCATGTATATATGCATATGAGTTTGTAACTATATATATATATATATACATACATACATACATACATACATAAATCTAAAATCCTACCAATAAGTCTAAAAATAATTGTTTCCCAATTTTCTCATCAATAAGTGAGCTTTAACTCTTTTGATGCAACAGGCGGATATATTGGCTTTTGCATCTCGGGCAAAAAGTGTGGCGGGCCGATATATTGACTCATACGTAAACCATTAAGTTACCCTTCTCATTTCTCACTAGTACCGCTGGCAGAAGGTAGCACTAAGAGGGTTAATGCTCAGTAATTCATGCAGAATTTTTTTTCTTTCTTTCTTTCTTTGTTATTTATTTATTTATTTGTTTGTTTGTTTGTTTGTTTGTTTATTTAGAACTGAACCGGGGGCCTCGCTGCATTCGAGAAGCACACCCCAGTTCAGCATGTGGGTCTGCCTGGGCCAGAGCCGAGATTCAATCCTCGGTCCTCGGGGCTTCAAAGCGAGCGCTTAACCCGCTGAGCCATCCCAGCTTACCCTAGAATTTTCTTAACCGATATTACTAGTATTACCTGTGAATTAAAGAGACTATCTCTTTGTTCTGAATTAAATTTTGCATGGTATTCTGCCTCTATATAATATTATATATTATTCTTTTAATCCAAGCTTGTCCAACCTGCGGCCCGCAGGCTACATGCAAACCAGGATGGCTTTGACTGTAGCCCAACACAAACTCATAAATGTTCTTCAAACATTATGAATTTTTTTTTTAGATCATCAGCTATCATTAGTGGTAGTGTATTTTTTGTGTGTAGCTCAAGACAATTCTTCTTCCAACATGACCTAGGGAAGCCAGAAGGTTGGAACCCCTGTTTTTAAACAGTACTTTAAGAAGTCATACTCTTTATTTTAAAAATAATATTAAGTCTTTTTCTCATTTTATTCACTCAGCTAGATACCATGTCAAGAACATTTATTTCATTTTATCCAGTGTCATAATCAAATATAAAATCTACAGGGAAAATTTATGGCCTGCCTGTTAACTATTATTGGCTAGCATAACCAAATTAATAGGAACACTTGCACATTTCTGCCGTGTGTGGTACTTACTATTTCACAAAGCAGTAGAAAATGCCCCATGGCCTGCTGGGAGCATCAGCCAAGCGACCGCCAGAGAAATAGCTAATACTAAGTCCAGAATGGGCCCGGTTTGTGTCGACCTGGAGCTCATCTTGAAAATGATAAATAGTCTAGTTCTTTATATTGGTAGTGAGGCTTTTGTGGCCAAATCCCTTTACTAACACAATCACTAGGAGCTGGGTATTGTAGAAATATGAAAAAGTCAGGAGTGTGACTAGAATGCAGTTTTGAGTGGACAGGCCTTTCCAAGCCATGGCTTGCTTGTCACTTTTCAGGTGAGAAGTCCTCAGTGATGTATAATGAGAATGTGTCTGCTGCCTCCTGTATATGAGGGCTGTCTGGAAAGTATCCAGCATGTAACTATTCTCGTTATATGGACAATGGCTGGATTCTTTCCGGACAGCCCTCATATGTATAGTTGGAATCTTCTGTAAATTCCTTGTAAACCTCCATATGGTGCTTTAATCTCTCCTTAGAAACTTTTTTCTGAAAATAAAAAAGTAAATAATAGGTTTCTGGAGTTTCTACCATGAACTCATAGTTTATTCTCTGTAACAACTTTTTGGGTTACCTGAATGGTTTAAGCAGGGACTCCTATGGGCACAGTGGGGTGCGAGCTTCCTGCATGGCCACTGCTTTGGGCAGAGCCCCCTTAGCTCTAGGAAAGTCCTCTTTCCAGGAAAGGTACTGTGGCTTTTTCATAGCCATGGGACAGACTGCTTGTGATAAGATGAAAATATTTGCAAGGTGTAGTAGCCATAGAACTTGCTCTTATTCTCAGAGAATTCAAAGATTTTGAGAAGAACTAAAGAGAAAACAAAGCAAAACATTCTTTCCACATATTCTGTCTTTATAGAGATGCCATTTAAGGCTTTTCAGTACAGTAAGCAAAGCCAAATGTAGTATTTACTCAAATTCTACTATAGGAAGTATGTATATGTATGTATATAGGGTCAGGAAAATCAGCACTTAGATATTTACTAGAATTTAGATGAGGATCTCACAGTAATTTTGAAATCTCTTTTCTACTTTATTCTAGTGTGATGTTCTTTTGGAACTGCCTTTCTTGATAGGCTCAGAGTTTCTTTGAAGACTAGTATGAAGTTTAGTATATAAAAGACAGCAAAAAGGACACTTGAGTGGGACTGTTAGAAGAGGCACAGAGCAGATGCAAATCTGGTAAACCGTTTGGTTGAATAACTTCTGTATTAGCCTGAAGATTGGAATAATACAAAGTATGTCTTTCTTAAATATACATGTATAGATTCTAAGTTTTGGGGGGTGGGGGGAACTATATCTGTCTAGTTCATAACTGCCTTCATTACCTAATGTCTAAGTCAGTTAGGCAACATAGTACTTGTTTAGTGGATTAGCCAATTAAGATGCCCACAAGAACATTAATAGAATGTACCTCTGAATTGTGGGTGATCTTTATTTTCCTTATTTTTGTGTATTTGCATGCTCTAAATTTTCTATAATGAAGATAAATTGC
Organism: Craseonycteris thonglongyai; assembly: GCA_004027555.1. NCBI lineage: Eukaryota > Metazoa > Chordata > Mammalia > Chiroptera > Craseonycteridae > Craseonycteris > Craseonycteris thonglongyai. The sequence goes on along the minus strand of PVKE010019292.1, from coordinate 8,727 downwards.
TCTTAACATTTCAAAGAGTACCTACATTTTGCTATTACTGAAATATCCTTAGAACCCACTTACATGTTTGTACTTATATTCATAATAAACAAGCTATCTTCCACTCACAAAAATCTGCTCATTTAGGGCTTAAAGTTTAAGATTATTTTTTTAGCAGCATTGATAGGTTTGTACTGATCTACCCACACTCCCCTGCCCTGCCCCACTGGGCTATATGTTTATAGGCCATTTGTCAGCGTTATGAACGTCCTCTTCGGCCACAGAACAAAGTGAAATGGCTCACCCAAGGCCTCAGGTTCCTGACCTTGGTCTCATTGTGTAAATTCGTAAAGCATTTGCACTAACCCCTAGTAGCGCTAAGAGTTTGTAATTGAAGTGAGCAGAACTGAATGTTTCCCTTCACCGCCCTTCCCCTGTTCCAAGATAATAGTGGAGCCTTAAGACACATATAGAGACATTTAGTTTATAAGTATGTAAAGTGGGTATAATGATATATCTGTTGAGGTTATAATAATATTAAATTCCTATTTTAACTTTTAAAAACTCTTCAGTGATGGGCTCAAACACAACTATAATTGTTATTAAAAACTTTGAAATTGTTATGAAGATGTCTTTATTTTTGAAATGGAATAGGGTAATAATCATAAACAGTAGAGGGATAGAGTCATAATTTATGAGTGCGCAGAGTGCTAGATTATATATTTTTTCCCAATGAAATGCAGAGATACAGAAATGTTAACGTGATTTGTGTTACAACACTAGAGTCAGAACTAATACTGAGGAGTGTTTCCTCAACTTGATGCATGGGCTTTAGCTGTGTGGCTCCCATCAGCACTAATGGGAGAGTCAAGGCTAGAACTAAGGCTATAATGCGAGCTTTAGATGTTGTCTATTTGGAAACTGGTTCTCATTGTTGGTTTAATGTGCTGTGTTTTGCTTTGGGGGCTCCTGCTGTTACACTTTTAAAATTCTACTTTCATATATGGTAAAAGATAATATTTTATACTAAATAAAAAATGTAGTCAATTTTTTCTATTTTTGCCAATAAAATGATGTCTAGTGGATTTGAATTCCAACTGAAAGATAGAGCCAAAGGTTTGGCTATGGTATTGAGCATGTGTTGCTCATACAATGTCTGGAAAATTAAGTTACCCTTCTATTTGAAAAAGAAACTGGTGTACATTTCTCTAACTGTCTATCCAATTACTAGCCTATTTTTTACTGAGCTATTTTCATACATCAGTGGTATGGCTGTATTATGAAAAACCACGAAAGCCTTAGAACTATTTCCCATGGTCATAGTGAGCATGAATTGAAATTTAATAGATATGAAAGGAATGGTGAGTAAATATGATGGTATATATCTTCCTGCTTCACATAAACAGTATGTGTAGACCTCTAGAAGAAAAATTTAACCTTCTGTGGCTAAAATAAATGAAATGTATTTCTCCTGCTTGCTTAAGATCAGTCAATGAGTAGATATTGCCTACTTTAATACTTCTGTTCTTTGTTTAATCATTTGTATGTTTAACTGATGGCAGCCACCCTAATTTAGGGCACATTAGAATGTGCTAACCAGTTCACTTTGGAGGATAAAACTTAAATCAGTGTTTTACTTTGACATGCTCAAACAGACAGACGCTCCCAGGGTGTCTTATTGTTAAGAGTAAAGTGGTAAATAGAGGTTTCAACACAGGCATAAACCCTTAATTGGCCGTTTTTTTTAAGAACATGACTAGTTCATAGATTAAGGGACAAGAATCGTAATTATTCTTTCCTTATATTCAAAACAAAGCCTCTTTAAATATTAACTCTATATGCCAGTGAGACCATCACCCTAGTTTTAGACTCACATTGGGAGAACCATCGTGGGTAATGATAATGATGTAGTTGAAAGGGACAAGCATGACCAAACCATGGTCACATCTTATGGGCATCATGCTTCTCAGTCAGATGGAGTAATGAATTAATTCACTAAATCCTCAGCCAATTATACCGAGTCCCCAGAACTCCACTATTAAGCCAGTAATGCCCAGACAGTAGGGACCCACTTGACATTGGACAGGAAGAGTGGTGTTCTCATGAGTGAACCAATACCCCCATGATGAGGGGAATTCTCTGGATGGGTGCCACCAGAGAAAAGGGAAAACTAAGGGTGCAAGAGCTTAAGAAATGCTAGCCTTGAGGGTCTGAGTTAGCAACTGGAGTCTTGACATGACCAGTTAGCCTCAGTGAGGTGATTAACAGCTTTCTTTTTTAAGATTTATTTTATTGTTTTTAACAGAGACAGACAGAGACAGACAGAGGTAGGAGGGGGCGCCCAGAGCAGTCTCCATAGTTGTACATCATCTGTTTCGTTCCACACAGATGGGCAGGGACCGCACAGGGTGGGAACTGGGCTGGGGGCCTCCCACCTGTGAGACACATCCCCTTGAGCCAGGGGCCAAGCTGGGGGGCAAAAAACAAACTGGGACCTCCCACATGGGAAGCACACCCCAGTTCAGCATAGGGGTCCGCATAGCCGGGGCCAGGATTCGGTCCTTGGTCCCCAGGTCTGCAAAGCCAGTGCTTAACCCACTGAGCCATCCTGGCTTCCCCAACACAGCTTTTATTTATGAACAAAGTGTGAATCTTCCTTGTTCAATGGCCTAATGTCAGGTTGCGGTGGTTGTTGGCCATAAGCCTGGTCAGACCAGTTTTCATTTGAACTTCAGAAAATGCATTTCTTTTAGTTGCTTTGCACAATCAAAGAAACTCTTTTGTTATGTATTTGTATAGTGTCATGGGTGCTAACTTATTGTCCTCATCCCATTCAACCCCTTCTTAAGGGCCCTAGATATTAGGCCCACAGAAGGATTGTTAGCTCCAGTGTCCAGAAGGAGCTAATGGTGAAAAGATATACAAACACACAATAACACACACACACAAAAACAAACGCAAACAAACAAAAACTAATCATGTAAAACCAAAAGGATCTCAAGAATCTCACTTTGCCCAGAGGTATATGATAGAGTCAGATGTGCTCTGTTGTGCTGTTAGCTCAGCAGTGCCCAAACCAAAACATGGTAAATCTCCAACATCCCTGTATTCGACATTTTAAAAATCTCTTTGGAACAGAAGAGGAACTAATTCCTTCAAAGTTTGGCTCTTACAGTAGCCAGTCTTAGGCAGCTTTAGGCAGGAAACCCCAAACTATCCAGTATTAAAATCTGCTATGACAGAGAGACTTGTCCCCGAAACCTTGACATAGGACCTATGAGAATTATCTTTGTTTTATTATTAGCAAGCACTGACAAGTATTTGGGAAAGATGTGGACATGTAGGAGAGTGGAATTTCATTTCTCCTCAATACTGCCTCTGATTATTTACTTTCTGGGAGCTTGTATAAAATAAACCATTTTTCTACTTTTTTAAGTAACTTAGAAAAAATCAGTGGCAAAATTATTTTATTGTAGTGCAATCTTAAGACAGTTTAGCTCTACTAGCCATATTAATTGTGAGAAATTACGTTTTTTTTCTTGAAAAACTCATTGAGCCTTACCTACCCCAATGTTCTATAACTTAAAAATCCATCATTGATTCATGTAAGTTGATACAGGGTTTCTGTGGAAAAGCATTTGTGGTTTTATCTTTTTTTATTTTTTTTATTTTTTTTTAAGATTGATTGCTTGAGAGAAGGTGAGAGAGGGAGAGAGAGAGAAGGGGTGAGGGCCCAGGGCAGTGTCCACTAGTTGTGACAGTTTTGTTACACACAGGTGAATGTGGGACTGCACAGGGTGGAACTGAACCAGGGGCCTCCTGCTGGGAGGTGAGAACCTTCTCCACCATCCTGGCAGTTCCAGTTGCACCACAGGTGTGGGTTTGCATGGGTCAGGGCTGGGATTCAATCCCCAGACCTCGCAGTTGCAAAGCAAGCGCTCAACCTGTTGAGCTATCCTGACAACCCTTTTATTTGATCTTGAGTTGTTCAGTTTTCCTTATGCAGGCAACCACTCAAGCATCATCTGACTGACTTATTCTTCATGTATCCCGCAGAGGGAACAGGAATGAGAGCCTGAGGGAGGGAGTGAGGTGGGTGAGGGAAGAGATTGGGTAGGGAAAAGAACCCTTCCCTGTCCCCTGCTGGCTTCCTCCAGAGATGAGTTCCAAAGATGCTCTCTAACTTGTTGGCTCACCCAGCTTGAAACAGAGGTCCCAACCCTGCTACTCTGTGTGGTCCACTTTTCCCAGAAGTAAGAGTGCACCTGTAGCCACATCTGGGGAGCTGAAGGGCAGGGATTGAGGGCACAATTTTTTGATCACCACAGAAATGGGAGAGATATGAACCCATACTCCTGAGAGGGAGGTATTGTAGTCTCCAGGAAGATGATTAAGTTGGCAGGGAGTGTGAGAATTAGGGATCAAAATTGAGGCAAAAAGGTTGAGTGGCCTTAGACAGTAATATTTAACCTCAGTGCCTCATTTTCCTTATATCAAGTTGAGGCAGTGTTAGAATCGAGTCATTTTGCAGGGTGCTTTGAGATCCACTGATGAGAGACTAGAGCAATGCAGAGGGAGTTTGTGTTGTTGTAATTCTTGTTTCTAGTAAAATGAAAGCTTCCTAATTTTTTCCAGCCCCTCAAACCCCCATACCTCATAATAAGAAAGAAGTGAAAGTAACCAGCCAAGTGTTCACATGCACTTCATTTAAACCTTGCCTCGGCCTTTTTTCTAAGTGCTGTGTGATTCTGTTAACATTCTCTGTGGGCCTGAGTTTCCAATGATTTAATACTAACCATACTGTCATTCCTTAATATCGCACAGTATTGATAATGTCACTCACTTAGGGTTTGTCTTTGGCTATATATTTTTTTAGTGTGTTTTTGGGACCGGATCATATTACCTCACATAGCAGTTCCCCTAAACTTTGCAGAGTCCTCAAAATTTAACCTTAGGACAGAACAAGTCTGCTTTCTCTTAGACAGACCTCTAACACAGCCTATTTCTGCCCTCATTCCTTTCCAATTTCTTTCTCTGCTTTTAGGCAGGACACAAAATTTTCATGTTTTGTATATTTGCTTAGAAAAATACAACTCAGCTGTGTTCCTATCCTTTTGTGTCAATAGGAGAATTCCCTTATTCTGTTTAGCTTTAATAATTATCAAACTGTTTGTAATTAGAATGTGAGGAGGGAGGATGTGACCTCACAGCATTTTTTCCATTTCCTTTCTCTGTATTTAATACATTTCAGAATCTGAAAATACCAAATCTGCACCCACCCCCACTTTTTTTGATGCTTATCAGTAATGGAAACATTGCAAAACAATCAGCCCAATACCTATGCTTTGTTCATTTATTGCCTTCTCTGAAGATAAATTGACTGTACTCAACTCTCTTCAGCATTTTTCTTCACCTAGATATTACTGCCTTGTGCAGCCACCCCAAGGTGACTGTTATCACTTAATTAAATCCTTGCACGCTGGGAAGAAAAAACAACATTGTTCCTTCATAACCCCAAGGAGCCTATTTTTAAGCCACTAAGCCTTTTCCCTGTTTTATTAACTTATTCCTGGCTACAACAAGACATACTTTTGTTGATGAGCAAAAGGTTGTATTAGCTTTTTATTTTCTGGGTAAACTTATCTATTCTCTAGGAAGCGGGGGTGGTGGAGGTGGGGGAACAGAATGGACATTACAAGAGAAAGGAGGAAACAGGGTCTCTTCAACCTCTCTGATTCTAGTAAAGGTTTCTGTAAACACCAAGCTGGAAACTAGAAGCAGGGGGATTTGAGAAAGGGAATGAGAAAATAAAATGTAAACATAGACAGGGAATAAGACTAAACGTGACATGATGTGTGTATGTCTATTGGGGGAGGCGCACAGGGTAGAGGATACCACTTATAAGCTAAGGAAACCAGGGTAGAGGTAGCAGGGGGGTTTGGAAGAGGGATGACCTATTGGCACTTCATTCTGTTGCTGCCTAGCATAGCTTCTGTTTATTAACCTCTTTTTCAATGTGTTTATTTTTTTTTTTATCCTAGTTGACTTTCTTTCTTTACTTTTTGATATTGGGCTTCCATTATCAACCAGCTCTATATCCAGTTATGTTTCAAGGCATCAAAGAAATACTATTGGGGTATGTTTAGAAGTACGTGTGTGTATGTGTATATTAAGGTGACCAGACATCCCGCTTTTGGTGGGACAGTCCCAATTTTTAACAATTTGTCCCATGTCCCGCGGCATTTTAAAAAAGTCCCAATTTTTGAAAAGAATGCACAACAAGCTAGGGAATGGCGGGAGATAGACCAAATTTTTAATCAAGAACCCCCTCCCCCTGGTCAATGGTGTCCTGCTTTACCAATGTTAAAATCTGGTCACCTTACATGCATGTGTATACATATGTGAACATATGTATATGTGTATGCACACATTAGCAGTAGGGAAGCACAACCTGTAAGCGGCTGTTCTAAGTGCCATACTTGATATTAAAAAGTTCACTTGCTGTGAAAGGAGTTATTTGTTCATGCATAGTATAATAAATTAGATACCTTTTAGTTTGTTTCCAATCCATTAAACCACAGGCAAGAAAATGGGTTTGTCACTTCTAAAATTTGGACCCAAGCAAGCATATGTGTTTATTCATGATGCTAAATCATTTTACCACACGCTGTGTTCGCCAACAGAGTAAATGCTGCTTAAAGCTGTAATATTGGCAAGAGGCGTTGATGCTGTGACAGGCTAGGGTTGGAAAGAGACCTGGTTCTTAAATAGTAGGATAATGAAGATATCTCAACCATCGCTGATCATTGCCCACAGGTTATACATTTGTCAGCTTCACACACAGAACACATGATTGTGAACATGGGCTCACCCCCCGCCATACGTGGCAAGAGACTCTCAGTGACTCCGTATGCCTGTCTTTGAAATGGGGAAAGCGTAAACACCTCAAGGAGGGTGTGAGAATGAGCCTGTAAGACTTGTGGAAGTTCCTTTAAGAAAAAGGCCATCTGCACAAACACTGGGCGCTTTTTTTTCTTGGTGCCTAAGACCCTTCAGTACCTACTTGTAATGACTGAGACTCCCTGAGTTGCCTCTTGGTCAAATCTGCAGTAGTTTCTATCTTGCCAGCCAAATGAATGCCTGTGGGGTTGTGTCAGTTTGCCCACTTGCAGGAGTGAATTGGGTTAGCCTTTTGCCTCTGCGGGTTAATTTGTTTTCCTTTATAATAGCATTACAACTGTCTTACTGAGGCGAGTTAGGGCTGCTCTCAGAAATGCCCTTTGTACCAGCCACCCATTTGACCTTCACCCTGAATTGTGTGTGTCTGAAGAGTGTGCTTGGTGTCGTGATAAGGTTAGCATGGAGGTATAGACATACGTGGCTTCAAACTCCAGTATTCAAATTCCAGAAGCCCTTCATGACTTTCTCCTGACAACCTTAGAATATAACATAGGATCACAAAGTGAGGTATCATTTAGTGTTTCTCCCTCACTCTCGCTGTGTGCATGTGTGTGTGTGTGTGCGTGTGTGTATGTGTTCGTCTGTCTGTCTGCCTGTCTGTATCAAACCCAGGCAGTATCATTCTTAAGCCATCCTTCTTAGCAGTGTCTATCTGGCCTTCCAGAATTTGAAATCAGGAGGCAACCCACTTTGCCTCAGTCACCCATTTTGTTCTTAGCGGTCTTCCAGTAGGGAAACCTTTCCTCTCTCACCCAGATTCTGCACCCTGCAGTTTTCCTTCACGAAACAGAAAGACTGGTTGCCAGACCCTGTGGAGACATCTTGTGAGTGCTCACGTCACAGCCAGGGCTCCTCCAGGCTAAATAATCCTGTCCATTTATCCACTCCTTACAAGTCTTCTGTTTCAATTATCTAATCATTTTTTCAGTTCCTTTTTGAACCCTCTGTAAATTTTTTTCTCAGTAAAGCAACAAACCTCAGAATCAGTTTATCTCAGATTTAAACAGTGCTGAATGAAAAGGAAAATTAACTTAGAATTCTAAAATTCAATGTTGATGGCTCTCATTTACAGACATTTTATTAAAAAAAGATCGAGTTAATCAGTTGCCCTGTGTGAAAAAGAGAACTGGGTGACACACACACGCACACACACACTAGTGCACAAGCCACAGAGAGCAGGAGACACTCCCTAGAATACTGTGACTGTTGCTTGCTGAGCACAAGGCAGCCCACAGCCTTGAAGTCTCACATACCTCCAAGAACAGGGGCCATTTGAAGGTAATCAGAAAGACTGTCAGGCAACATTGTCAAGTGGACAGGAGACTTCAACATTGGGCATTTTCTCTCTTCTTTCCTCACCACCCCCAGACATGCCCTTCTATCCCCACACTGAATGAATGAGCAGGCCAGCGCTGTGTACTTATAGGAAGTCGTTGCTGAGATAAATAAAGCATGCTGCTGCTAAACATAGAAACTTCCTGCATGTGGGATCCCTCCTTCCTCATCTCTTCTTGCACTCTAACTACCCCAGTTCTCATTTGGACACACACTGAGTGTGAGGAAGCTTCGAAACTGTCTTCTCTCTAGCCCATACCCAATCTCATTTGCTTCCCATTATACTTGAAGAGGGAGCAGTAGCAAAATTACAAAATGGGTATAAAACCATTACAGTATTAGTATGTTTAGTGGAAACTTACTACTAAAAGTATTTTACTGTTACCATCTTCACTGCTTCTGCTCCAGTACCTGGAACTTTGTCCATTCTTGCTTTAGATTCTTACAGATTTT
>PVKE010019291.1:0-28632 GCA_004027555.1 Craseonycteris thonglongyai | reverse complement strand
ATATATATATATATATACACACACACACACACACACACACACACACACACACACACATTGTTTTTTCCAAGACATATACATATTTATTTAATTCAGAAACTAAAATAGCAAAAAATGAAGAAAAACTACCAATATCAAGAGTATTGATAGTAATTCACTCCAGCTATTTTGATCACAAAATTTTCAGGAATACTAAATTAATTCTCTTGCCTTGAAACAATTAAGACATGTATAGTTTTTATTCAAGAAAGGTAAATGGACAATGAGGAGGTTAAAAATCAATGCAAATGCAAAAGAAGGAATGTATGTCCTATATCTTTCTTAAGCTGAATCAGCCCTTTGCTGAAGACGAATGGCAAGCTGAATTTGTGATCAGACCTGTATTTTAGTACTTCATTCTTCCACTAATTAATCTTATGACTCTGGAGAAGTTGTGCCATAATAAAATTATTTTCCATTTAGATTGAATTTTATATTTTACAGAGATCTTTGAAGTACATTAGGCATTTAATTCTTAGTTTTCGAAATCCTCCTCTATAAAATGAAAGTCTTCAAATAGATCCAATCTAAGGCTCCCTTTGGGGTTTAAAGTTCTAGGATTTTGTCTAATGCAACCAGGTAAGACTTTAACTAGGAAGAATATATTTAGATCTTTTTGGTTTGATTTATCAATTTTCACAGTCCATACTGACCAATGACGTTAGATAGCTTTAGGACACAGCCTATATGACTTAGGTGGAAAGATAACTTTTCTTCTTACTCTTTTCTTTCCAAAATAACTATTTAAATTCTACCTTTCAGATATTAAATGCCAAAACCTTTTGTCCTAAACCTAAATATTTTAAATTGGTTTAATCACTTCTATTTCCTATCTGTGCTCAAATTCATTTTTGTAATTGCTGAAAGTTCTAACATTATGCACTATGCTGTTAGCAAGGAGTCAAGAGAAGTTGGCCATTTGAAGTTTTTAATGATCACTTTGAAGATTGACACATTTCAAATCTCTAAAAAAAGAGAGATAAAATTGAACCAGAAAGATACATTTTATTTTCAATAAATTCACTAAATTTTAATACCCAATGTTCTTTAGGCTTCAAAAGTGGTATATTTTTAAATTGTAAGCAATTAGCAGAAGGAAACACCTGACTAGTTAACAGAATTGCATGATTTATAGCTTTTAAACTGTATTCTATAAAGAGAAAAAGATTATCAGACACTTCCCAAAACAGAAACAAAAGAACCAGGAGTTTTTCTGTCTTCTTCATTTCTAAATAACTTAACAATCTTTCCTTTGTGGAAACACTTGGCTACTTTAAAGTAAATCAAACAAAGGAAGTTACAGTAAAATATCCAAGAGACTAAACAGTTTGGCATGGGTTGAGGGAAATATCACGTACAAATGGGCAAGACACAGGGGTTGGTAGGTCCCTAAAAATGCTTAAGTGGAAGAACGTGCGAGGACGCACATCAACAGTTGGCACATTGTGGTCAAGAGTGTGAATCTATGGGCTGTGGCACAAGTTTGCCCTGGCATCTTCTGGTTTGGTAAGTCTTGCCTTCCAGAGAGCTGAGCTATCTCCACTTACTGAGCGCCCTTTTACTTAGAAGTAAAACGTTTGGGAAGAATAATGCAAGAGTAAGCCTCACCCTTGGCTATTCTTTCATTGATAATAATGACATGGACTTTGGGAGCTTTTTAGACTGGGACATATTCTAAAAGAAAAAAGAAAAGACAAGAAAGAACTATAAAAAAAATGTAAAACAAGTTTTTTCCAATAGCATACTGTAATTCTATTTTGCAAAATTAATGTTCTAAAATTGTATTTGACACTCTAAACATAATTATCTGTTTGTTTGTTTTTTTTAATGTGGAAAGGCTCCCCTTAAAATGACATCAGATTTTAAGAATGTAATGCTCCCTTATCAACTAGCCAGAGGTGTCTAACTATCAAAGATAATGTTCCCTTACTTCATTCCTGCTTGCTTTTTTAGAGATTTGTTCACTTGGGGTTTTCAAGTGAGTTGGCAGAAATATTAGACTGAACGGATTAGAATTCAGTGAAGGAAATGGTTCTGTAAATACCAATGGAAAATATTTAAATGAAGAAAAATAGATTACAAATCAAATTCATTATAAAGCACTAGACAACTTTCAAACTCTTTGATTTGTTAAGTTTTCATAAGGTTATAACCTGGAATACTGAATTATACTCTCAATAATGCCACTCTACTTTTATCATAGAAAGAGTAACTGAAATAATGCCAGATATGAATAAACAGCTTAATCTCCTCTTTCATCTTTCTTTGATGGCAAAGTCCAAGAAGACAGTCTTCATGTTACTTCTAGGAAATTTTCCTATTTAATTATTACCACTGAAGCATTGCTATTATCATGTTGCATGCATGGGAAAAGATGTAGTATATGATAAAATTGCCTCAATTATTTGAATAATAATTCAAAAAAAAAAAAAAAAGAGAGAGAGAGAGAGAATAGTCTCTTTCCATTTTCTTTTTATTTTGGAGGTTATGTGAAAAAGGAATTTGAGGGTAGGCTAAGGTCCTTTAAACAAAACTTTTCTGTCGCTTAACAGCACCCGGGACTGATCCACAATAAGCAATAAATTAGTTTAATAACATTTACAGTTTAACGAATGCTTTACAACCATTTTTCTATAACTATGGTTATTGTCCTGCTCTCCCCCCCCCCCCCCCGCCCCTTCTGTGTTGATAGACACTTCTTCCCAGGCAGAACGACTGAGCTTGAGGAGATTAATGGTTAGTTTCAAGGCCCAGAATATGGTCATTGGAGATTAGGGTTTTGAACCAGACCTAATCCAGGATGGCCAGAGTGAAAAGAATAAGACCTCTCACAAACTACAACAAAATTTGTCCAACCTGCAGCCCATGGGCCACATATGGACCAGAATGGCTTTGAAAGAGGCTCAACACAAATTCGTAAACTTTCTTAAAACATTATGAGATTTTTTTGTGACTCTTTCTTTTAGCTTATTGTTTATCATTAGTGTTATATAAATTGAGCTACCTCCAATACTCCTACTTTGACAGACATCCCTTTCTAGCAGCTTGGAAGGTCAGATTGAATTCAGAATTCTTGAATTCCTTAGAGATGGGCAGTTCAGGGAGATCTAGCTCCTAGACCATGCGCTCCCCTATTCCTTCTTGAGGTCTTAACAGCACTTGGGACCTGCATGTGGGCCTTTGTACAGCACCCACCTGATCCCCGCCACAGCCTGCCCATCTTAGTTCCTCCCACATAACTCTCACAAGCCCAGTGCTGCCTCTTGGCTCCTCCTTGGGCCTAAGGGTATATACTCCTGCAGCACAACCAGGAAAAAGGCCTATCCAGTTCCCGGAGATAAGTTCAAAACGATTTAGGCAGAGAACATGGGGGCCAATGGATGCAACGAGGTCTGCAGGAGGGCGCTCAGCCACTCCCTTGGCCAGGAAGACACCTCATCTCCTGTAGAGCACAGCTGGAGGAAGACCAGGTTAGGGCTCTCTTAAAGCACAGGGTTTAGGAAAAGGACCCTTCTTGCTCTAAGGATGGCACTGCTCTAATTATACTGTTTAATTGTAGGCAAAAGTGAAACTGACCCCTTCCAATAATTGCTCACCTGTCTATCACCTGCCTGACGAAGTTCTAAGATGAATCTGCTGACCAATAAGATCTATTTCCTCTGCTGGATCCAACATTTTCCACATTGGTTATTCAGTTAGACAGAATATGACTTCGTCAACTTTAGGGCAATCATGATCACATTCCAGTGTCACACAGCTTGGGCTCCGGGTATTTCCGGCTGGTAGAATTATACGACTTTACTCCTTTCCATACAAGAGCACAGGCAATTAGTTGCTTTTATGCTCAGTACTCTAGTAGGACCACACTTGAACAACTGGAAAAAGAAACCTATACAGCAAGGAGGGCTCAGTTCCCCTGTAATGGTATCTGTAGCTGACTTCATGAGGCCTTCAGAGAAAAAGGATCAACTATCTACCATTCCTATCTTATAGATCTCCTTAGCAAACATTTACTCAAGTGCTAGGACCTGATGTTTCATTCTAAAGAGTACACTGATATTATTCAGGACTGCCCTTTTTAACAACATCCATTTTCCTGGTTGGGCCCAAACTTTGGTACACATAAAATAGCCCCTATAGAAAGAAAAGAATTGAGGGTAGAACAGTGACAAGTTGCTTGAACATAGTTCCTTAGTGAATACTACAGCATGTTCATCTTTTGAAAAAACATTCAACATGTTGGGTATGAAGGACCCCTTTGACATTTTTCACCTGAAAATTTTAGGCAAGTGACTGTCACTCAGTAAAAGCTCCCTCTTCCTCTTCAGTCATAACTATGCCTCATGCGGATTGTTCTGTGTTGGCCCTTCCTCAGCCACTGTTGTTGCAACTCTGTGCTTTTCTGACTGTCAGGAAGGAGACAGGAAATTCTAGTCACCCTCACAGCAGCTGCACCATTCCTCCTATCCTCCTCCAATGACGTCGATTGGCTTTGGTGACACAAGGTCAGGAACTGAGCCACAGTAAAGGTCAGGAAGATAGGTCAGTGTTTATGCCTGTTAGGCCTGGGGATCCTGCTGAGGCTATTCGGTTTCTTCCTTTCTATACTGTTTCTCTTTCCGTTCCTCTTTTTGAAACGCAGAGCCAAAGCATCCTGTTTTCAAAACATCGGACTGTTTTGCCACTGGGGAACTCATGCACTGATGCATCTCACTGAAGTGCAAAACAATTCTTCTAATTCAGGAGGCCATAAAAGTTAAAACACCCAAATTAATGAATAAACTTCAGAAGACAATCTATCATTAAAAAACAGTTCTAACTGAATTTGGGCTGCTGGTAAAAGATTCACGAGTCACCATTTTCCTCTTGAGAAACAATGTCACTGCCTCATAAAACGCCTGCTTAATTCATTCTACCTTGTTGAAATTCTTGGGGGGAAATAATCTACAGACTATATTAACCCACTTGGCTGCATCTTTATAAATTTGCAATTTCACTTAGCCTGTGGCCAGCACTAAGAAGTTAAAAAAATTTAAGCCAAGAAGACTTTGTTTTAAGTCACACCGAAACAGTTTCTTATCTAATTTCTGGGCTCTGAAGCACACTTGGGAAAACCAGTTATAATCTTTTTTGCTGATTTTTTTTTATTTTTTTTTTATTTTTTATTTTTTTTTTTTATCTTTTCACATTTATAGAGAGAAATTATCTTTCTGTCTTCAGTGCATAGTCATCTCTATTTTACTCTTTGACAGATAGAGAGAGAGACAGAGACAGAGACAGCCAGAGAACCGAACTGTGGGAACTCCCCAGTTCAGCACGTGGGTCCTGCCTGGGCCGGAGCCGGGATTCGATCCTCGGTCCTCATGGCCTCAAAGCGAGCGCTCAACCCGCTGAGCCGTCCCGGCTTTCCCCCAGTTATAATCTTTAAGTCACAATTTTCTTCAAAATATAAAAGAGTTAAAAAAGAACACCAAACAAACAAAAAACACACAACCCTACTCAGATGAAGTAAATATGGAAGACTGCTTGCTTTTCTTCCACTAAACACAGTCAGTTCTCTACCAGCTCCATGTAGACCAGCACATAAGTGTTTGAAATTTGCAAACACCCCCTAAGAAAAACACTGGCTTTCCCATCACCGTTCCTAAGCAAGTTCAGAAGTTGCAAACAAAACTCAACAGTCACTTGGTTGATCAGAACTAGGGACATAAGTTGTTTGCAAAGATGTAGTGGACACTCTTAATAAGTTATCATTTATTGAACTTCTACACATCAGGTGTATGGCTGAGCGCGTTAGATGCATTATCTCATTTAACCATCACAGAAATCCAATGAGGTTGGTACCACTTTTATCCCTGTTTTACAGATGAGAATATTAAGTCTTAGGGCTGTTCAGTTGGCCAAGATCAAATAACTAGTAAATGATAGAGACAGGACTTGAACCATGATCTTTTGACTTCAAAGTTCCGACTTTTTACATACTGCCTCTATAGAACATCTTCACATGTGCTTTCGAGTCTGTACCTCAGAGATTTGCCATGGCTCCTTTGTTCAGTGAGGGTAAGCAAAAGATGACCAAATAAGACAACACGGTGATGATGGTGATGATGGTGATGATTATATTTTTAAACAGCAAGTTAGATGGAATGTTTGAATCATTTCTACAAGATTTAAAATTAAATATGAAATTTTATTTTTACCACAGATAACTCAGATCCCATAAAATTAGTATAGATCAATTTCTTTTTGGTGGCCACAAAAGTATGGTCATTATATTATATGTGCCATGGATTAAACAATACCTGAGAAAATTACCTGGATAATCAAAACTTTGGAGTGGGGGACAGGAGGTAGCTAAGTAGAAAAAAAAGTGAGATCTTTTTAAAACTTGAGATTGACTTCAGCTGTCAAAATCCACTGGATAATTGCTTTGCCCTACAACCTTTCCACTGTAGACTCAGAAAATAGGTGAGGCTACATGCCTTCTACTTAAACTTAAGCTAAGTGCGTCAGAACTAAGGTTTAGCCCTTTCTTCAGGGTTAGCTCCACTCAACTTTCATTGCTTCCTGCACACAACACCATAAAGGAGGAGCAGAAAAGCCTGATGTGATTGAAATTCTTACCAGGACCTGTACAGCCTCCGGTCTTGTAACCTTATTGACTATGACAATAAATATAAAAGCTTCTAAATAAATTTGCAACATAGACAATGTCTAACTTTAGCACTACAGACACAAACCTAATTAGAATCCACAACATATCAACACTCAAAATGGAAAATAATAGCAATCTGCAGTTTCCCAATGAATATTGTTCCCTCCCCCCACCAAGTTATATCTTAGTGAGTCCAGAAGAAAGTATAGCATGTCCCTTACAGAGTACCCTGCTGCAAAACTACCGCCAAATACTGCATCTACAACTTGTATGGGTAGAAATGATCGCAAAATGCACTGAACAGAGTATCTGTTGATGCTCCAAAGTACACTAAAGCATGTGTGAAAATCCTTCTACGTGGTGTCCAAGGTGATTTGGAGAAGTTAAGCAGTTAAGCCCTCCTCATGGGGAAGTAGTTGGTTAAGATTTACAACACTCTGGAAAAACCCAGAATTTAGCCTTCAAACTAAAAACCTTGCGGAAAAAATCAGCTAAAATAATTAAACTTCAGACATTTTTTTCTTCTTTTTCCAACTTGAATCTGAACTAAAATGTGAGAAACTTATTTTATATATATACATATTATATATATATTTTTTTACCCATTCATTAACCAATAAACGAAGACTAAGAAGGATTTCTCATTCCTCCATCCAGGACCTCCTAAGGATGCAATGTTTGCTCTGCTCAGATCTTTTGAGCAGGAACCAGCAAGCCTGGATAGGAAGGTGATACTTTAACCCCATGAAAGAGGGAGGAGGGATACACATTTGCTAGTGTACCTCTGGGCTGGAAAGGGCATGGTGGCAGGTGTGGAACAAAAATCTCTTTCCAGCCCCAGAACCATAAGATAATAAGACAATAAATACTTCAAGCTAGTACGATGGGGGGATTCTGAAAATGTGTACTTATTTATGAGGGTACAGTGTTAAGGCTGTACCCTCATATATATATATATACATCTAGACACACACACACACACATCCCCCAAGGGAAAAATAAAAACAAAAAGCAACAACTCTCACTACATAAATTAGCACTGTAAATCCAGGTGCTAATTAAACAAATGATATAATGATAGATAACAAAGCTTTTCAACACTAAGTTTTATCTGGGGATTGTAAATAAAACAACCATTTCTTTGTGGTACGGTTAGAACTTGATTTCAAATATTCCACTTTGAAAAGCAGCAAACTTTTAAGAAAAAACTTTTTAAATTTTGAGACAAGGTATATTGTTTCTTTCTCCTTTTTTTTTAATCTTAGCCCTGACAGCATCACAAAATAAATTTTATAAAATCCCAGAATGTCCTTCTAAGAAGAATTTCAGAATTTACAACACTTCAGGGCAAACCATTCTCTCCCTTGACATACGTATATATATACAAGGAGGTCACATTACGTTCTTGTTTAAAATATATCTATCAAACTCCTGATTGCAATGCCACATTTTATACATTTTACCCTATGAATTCATTCAGAGTTCATCTTGATGTAAAGAGGCATTTTCATGTGGATAGTGATGTGTACGCTTTATAAACACCTCTCAAACATGTTCTGAACTACATCAAGAAGAAAGAAGTTTGCGTTCTGGGAATGAACGCATACTGAGGGTTGTAAACGTTGGTGTGTGGCACTCGGGGACAGGGTCTCCCGAGGCAGCGCCACAAACCTACTCTTCCCGCCGCGTCCCGGCGCACCTCCGCGGCAGGCAGCGGCCGGGGCCGCCGGGGGCTGCCCGCTCCGTCCCGGCCTAATGAATAAAACGGTCATCTCTTACCTTATTAGAAGCCATCTCGCTGACCGAGCGGTAGGTCTGTATGGTCTCTAGCTGGTCTAAGCACCAGTCCAATTCCTCCAGCGTTTCCATTGCTAATTTTTGATAAGATTCTTCTGCAAACAAACACACAGACATGTAGTTAGGCTGGAGCGGCTGCAGGCTGTCCATAGCCAAGTCGCTGCTGCCGCCGCCGCTGCCTCCGGCGCCACTGAAGGTGGCCCCGTGCTCCTTCATTATTTGCGCGCCGACTCCTTCCTTCCAGCGCTCTCCAGCAGGAGAGCAAATCACCGTGCCGCTCTCTGCCCGGGAAGGCTGGGGCCAAGTCTCACCCCCCCCACGCCTGGATGAGGTGTCGCTGATCTACCAAGAAACTTCCTCCGAGGAAGAAGGCGGGGACCCTGCTCTTACACGCTCATCTGCATACATGTGTCCTACAACTAAAGGCAGAAGCGGCGAGTTTTCTCAGGCTCCGTCGCCTTAGTCATCCTGGGGCTCGTTAGGGTGCGTGATGTCATTTCTGAGTGTTTGGCGTCTGGGGGAGAAGTGAGGAAAGCTTTTTCTCCTGTTGCTCTTCTTCTAAATGAAACATACAGCTGAATAGTTGGGGGAAACCTGACAGTTTCATCGGAAGGTTACACAGCCATTCATTCTGGGGAAGGTGTTCATGTTGGGTTCACTTTTGATTCCACAAACACTGACCCGCACAAACGAAGGACTTGGGGTATTCCTCCCCTCTTCCGAATTTCTCCAAGTACAGGCAAAATGAGGTCTCCCTGATAAGACTTCAGTCGAAGGGAAACTGTCTGGAGTTTTATATGAACACGTTTATTGGCCTGGGAGTCCGGCAGCTCTTGTTATACTAAACAAAGCTAAAACTTCTCTTCTGCAACTGCCAGGATCACAGGGAAATTCTGAACCGGACTTTCAGGTGGAGCCAGATGTGAACGCTGCAGATTTTCATTTTGATTTAAAGCTGGGGGCTCTCACTTGTCGCTGTTGGAATCTAGACTTTCTGGAAATATTTCTCAGTGGTCCATTCAAAAAGATATTATTTTAAGGTAAGATTTTTTTTAATTTTTTTTTTTTTGCTGCATAACAAAGCTCTTTTAAAGTGTTCACAACATGGTATTCCATACCCCTAAGTGTGTGAGTCTAAACTAATACTCAAGGCTTTTGACTTAAGTATCCTCTGTTAATAAACACTGGATTAATTTTATAAATGCTAGATGGATTAATGATGCTACAGACAGTTATCAAAATCAGTCATACTGTCCTGCATACATGACTAATTTTGAGAGGAATGACATCCATTAATTTTGTCAAGCTTTCTGGAATGCAAGCAATAAGCACTAATAAAATGAAAAAAATCTTGTAAGAAATTCTATTATGAAGAAAAAAAAATATACACATTCCTGTCAGATTTAGGATACATGTTTTACGTGTGCATATAGAAATTTTAGGGAGCTCACATTGCTTTTTATTATTATTTGAATAAATTTGTGCAGCACTCATAGTATAAAAGGGAGTAAACAGAAGAGTGATTCCAAGTGACTGGAATCACTTGGCCACAGACACACATTTCAAAGAATAGGTGTTTTGTTTATCCCCTCACTATGCTTTCACTTCAAGATAAGCAGGGGTTAAAATTCAATGTCCTGTATGTCATACTTAAACCACAAAACCCCACTGAAGATGACTTCCTCCATTTATTTTTCACAGTCCTCAAAAATGTGCAGACAAGAATCGAGGTGTTTTTAGTAAAGCGCACTTCAAGCCAGACTTGCATGTACCTTCTCTCCTTTCTTCCTCTTCAGTTTTGCATTACTGCTTCAATATGAGGAATCTCCCCACTTACTCTCCAGTGTGTATGAAACACACACCCCCACACACACATCACCACCACCACCACCACTACTTCCTCTGTTTCCTTCCAAAGAGCGTTCCTTCTAAGAAAGCTTCCCCTGAAGGGACAGAACCCTCCCATCTTCATTCCAGGCCTTTCATAAAAGAAAAAGACCAACCATCTCCCAACTACTTGGGCTTTACTACCGCAGTCTTCCATATCATAACCTGTGGTTCTTGGTCACTAAGATCAGACAGTCTCCAGGATGGTGGGGAGTCACTTGCTCAGAGCCTTTAGAATAGGCTGATATGCAAAATCACGCGAAGACGATATATCACATTTCTCTTTCATGAAAAAGAAAAAGGGGATCCATCCAATTTCCACTCACACTTAACAAAAGAAATACAGTAATTATAGCAACAGAAGCATTAAGAAGTAGCAGGACTCTTCAAAGACTCTATTACCATCTTTTTCCGTGTATAAGATGATACTTTTGTCTATAATGGTTAGAAGAAAAATTGGGGCACTAACCCATGTATGGATTTTTAATGTTGGTTTAGAAAAGTAGGGGTCATCTTATACATGGGGGCATCTTATACACAGAAAAATACGGTGTCACCGCCACAGCTCATTCATTGTCTGCTATACAGAGCAGGCACATAGGTGCTCCCAGAGTGGATATAACATTGAGATGTCAGTGACTGGCCAATAGGTGTGACAGGATCTTACTCCACTGCCCTCTCTTATTCTGGTCAGCCATAATAGTTTTTAGGTGAAAAGTATTTTGGGAGATGCTGGGATGGCTCAGTGGGTTGAGAACTCCGGGGAATCCAAGGATCGAATCCCGGCCCTGGCCCATGCAGACCCATATGCTGAGCTGGGGTGTGCCTCCAGTTCAGTTCTTGCCGGGCCCATGCGAGAGGCCCTGGGCCCAGTTCCTACCCTGTGCAGCCCCACACCCACCTGTGGAGTGAAACTGTATCAAAAACTAATGATGTACAACTATATAGACTGCTCTGGGCCCTCCCCCTTCTCTCTTTCTCTTTCTGTCAAAAACAACAACAACAACAAAAACAACAACAATAAAAATAAATTATAAGAAAAGAGAATAATATTTCAAAGTTAATGAAGACTTCTTTCTTCCCAGATTCATTAAAAAGTTTTCTTTGTTAGTTTCAGGCACACAGAACAACATAGTGATCAGACATTTACATAATTCACAAAGTGATACCGCCAACAAGCCTACTACCCATGCAGCACTGTGCATAGTTACTAGAGCATTACTGACTATATTCCCCATGCTGCACTACTCATCCTTATGACTATTTTTTTAAGTATACTTGATATTTAATACTATTTTACGTTAGTTTCAGGTGTGCAGTGTAGTTGTTGGACATCTATATAATTTATGAAGGGATCCCCCAATAAGTCTACCACCCATTTGTTTTTACAACACTATTGACTATATTCCCCATACTGTACTGTACATCACTGCGACTCTCCTATGACTATCAATTTGTACTTCTTAATCCTTTCACCTTCCCACCCAGCCCCCCAGCCCCCTCCCATCTAGTAAGCATCACCTTCCCAGACAATTATATGTAGTCAAGACTTCCTTTGTGTCCCATTTTGGAGCCTCCTTGTCAATGTCACTATGGCAGGAGTGGGCTAAGTATGGAGGCACTACAATCCTCCTACTACATGCACAACCGAAGGACAGGACCCGTGCCTCTCAGGACTGACCTTCACACTATAACCATGCAGCACTAGCACCAGGTCCAGTGGTTGGTACCCAGCAGATACTCAGTAAGTACTTGGAGGTGTGGAAACCGAAGTGCCTGCCCAAGCAGCCCTCAAATACTTGGGCACCTAGAGACTGAATGGAACGTCTGTGGCGCTGTTGAGAGAGTGCCAGCCTGGAACTGAGGCACATTCTGACATTCTCTTCCGCCACACTGCGTGATCCTGGGCCTCCATTTTCTACGTCTTAAAATAAGGAGACAAATATTTGTCTTCCAAACTATGACAGGATTAAATTTTATATAAAGTGTCTGGTACAGTAGCCAGTTCTTAGTAGATGATCAGTACATAGGAGTATAATTACTAGTGGCAATCTAAGTAACCCAAAAGGCATTTGGGGGTGGGGCGGAATAGAAAGAGAGAGAGAGAAGAATTGCATATTCAATGAGGGATTTTACAGTGAGGCTCAGCTACATAATTTGCAGGGCCCAGTAAGAAATGAAATGCTGGGCCCCTTGCTCAAAAAGCAGGAGTAAGTGCTGTTAAAGGTAGTAAAGTATGATGCTTTCCCTTTCTTCTGGACTCTCTCTCTCCCGCTCTTTCTCTCAACACATCATAATGATGTTGTTTAAATATATATTTTTTATTTATTTATTTTTGACAGAGAGAGAGAGAGATACAGAGACAGAGACCAAGAGAGAACTGAACTGGGGGCACTCCCCAGTTCAGCACATGGGTCCGCACGGGCCGGGGCCGGGATTCGATCCTTGGTCCCCGGCGCTGCAAAGTGAGCGCTTAACCCACTGAGCCATCCGGGCCTCTCACATAATGATGTTGTTTATCTTTTTAAACCTTTTAGTTTAAAATAGTTGTAGATTTACAGAAAAGTTGCAGAGATAGTATAGAGTTCCTACATAACCCAAATCTGGGTTTCCCTATTGTTAACATCTTACATGATTATGACACATTTGTCACAATGAAAGAATGACATGGTGTGTTTTATTTTCTTTTAATGTCACGCTCCCTCAGGCCTGGAGATACCATGAGGAGAGTGCAGGCCCTCCCAGAACTCCTGCATCCCTGAGGCCCTGCATCCTATGACTTAGGACACACACACAGCTCACCATTTGCTGGGTAGGCCTGCCTGTCAGCGGCCATACTGGTATGCCATGCCCAGGCCAGGAGCAGGCTTCAAGAAAGCCAGGCATTTCCCTTCCCCATAGCACTAATGCTCCAACCCAAAGCAGATAGATGACGCTTAAGGGTACTAAAACCTCTGCCCATGGATGCACTAGACACCTGAATCTGGGGCGGGCATGGGCTCACCCTCACTAAGACACGGTTTCTGTCTACTGGGTCATATCCCTGCCAACCTAGAGCAGAGATGGCAGCTACCATGCCCCCAGCTGAGACAGCGCAAGGCACACGCGCACAGCTGCCTGCACTTGTACCTCAGCCCTGTTGAGAATGGGGGCCAGCTTCGGAATGGGTGGGGGCAGGGAGAAGGATGCTGGGTGAGTCCCATGGTGCCAGGAATGAGGGAAACGGGTGGCTGTGAACATGTCCAGGGCAGGCAGGCAGGTGGCAGGCATAACAGTACACGAGCCAAGGCTCTAAGCCACTGGAGTAGACTCCATTGTCCCATTAGACTTCACTTAAAAATCATTTAAAAATCAAAGACAAATTTATTACAAATATCAGGGATGCTGAGATAGCTTAGTGGTTGAGTGCTTGTGTAACAATCGCGAGGTCCGGGGTTAGGTTCCCAGCCCCCACAACCGCGGGATGACGGCGAGGGTTCTGGCCTCCCCTGCCAGAGACCCCGGTTCGGTTCCTGCCCCACATCCACCTGTGTGGAATGAAACTATGTCACAACTAATGATGGACAACTGTGGAGACTGCTCTGCACACACACACACACACACACACACACACACACACACACACACACACACTTGCCATCTTCTCTCAAACAAGAAAATAAATCTTTAAAAGAAATTATTACAAGTTTAAGACAGTGACTATGAGACGCCTACGAGTGTGGGGTCTGTGCAACGTCACAGGCTGCGTGTCTATGATACTGGTGCTGTTCCTTGTCTTAGAATAATGGCTCTGCAAAGGAACAATGCTGGGCACCACAGAAGCCAGTCTCAAGGGGCTAAGAGCAGCCCGTGGGACAATGTGTGGTCATGGGGTCAACTCTATTTGTCAACCATTTCCAGAGGGAAGAAGCAGAGAGAACCAACCTCCCTTCTATTCTTCACTTCTTTCCTTCTTTTCACCCCAACGAGAGCTGCAAAGGAAGATTTACTTGCTTCTGCAGGTCTGGTAGGTATTGCATTTGACCCGAGAAACAGGAAGAGAGACTGGATGAATAGTTATAATTAATGTTAATCTGGTAATAAATATGTGACATTCATACAGCTCTTTTCTCAAAGGAGCTCTAAGCACATTACTCATCAGTCTTTGCAGTATAACTGGGTGACAGACACTGAAGAGGTATGATTATCTTTAATTTTCCTTAAGGCACCAGCTAAGAAGTCAGATGTTAAATTTTTAGAGCAAGATTCCTGGCAACACTACATCTTGGTCTCAGAAATAAAGACTTTAGCTCAGCGTGGAAAAAGCATACATTCCTGAAAATGCTGCATTTAAAAATCACACGTTACCCTTGGGCCTTTTCTGTTAAAATTGTGTAATTGCTTTCCTAAATGTTGTCATTTCTTGAGTCCTCTCTTCCCTTTTCTGATCCACCTAACAGCCATTAGCACAGGGAGGCTGTGCAATATTTACTCAGAAGGTCCGGTAGGTTCTGATCCTGCATCTTGCTTCAATGGGTGACCTCAGGCAAGTTACCTAAGTTCACTGAGACTATGTTTCTTTCTGTAAAATGAGGGAAAGAAAAAGACCCTATTCTCACAGGGAAGGTAGAATAGGAGAATACATACAAAATCAGACCGAAAATATTTTACGTATTACGTGCGTTTTGTAAATATTGCATTTATCATTATAGATGGGACATAGGTACATTACAGAAATTTAGAGAATTACAGAACAGTAAAGCTTTGAAATGATAAAAATGTCACATTTTTACCAAGCAGAGGTCCCCATTGCTAACTCCTTCCCGCATATCCTTTCAGGTATGTGTATGCACGTATACCTACATATGTATATAATCAAAATGAGATCATATTGTATAAACTGTTGAGTAATATTGTTTTTTCAAGGATCTGTTCCCTTTTCTGTTTTAACAGTTTTCCATTTCAGCTCATTCTTAGCTCACATTCTAATTGCCCCAGTTTTTCATGCAAATCCAGTTGAAGTGTGTGTGTGTGTGTGTGTGTGTGTTAGCACAGAGGTGCTGGGAAGGAGGGATCCAGAGAAGGGTAAGGATGACAGGAAAGGGTGAAGGGCAACCTGGGCCTGGCCACAAATAGCAAGCTGCTCAGAGTTTGAAAACATGGGAACAGATTTCAGCAGTTACGAACTCAGTGCCCCAGCGGGTAACAGACCTCAGGTGCCCTAAACCTTGGCCCATACTTTGTGTAGGAAAGTGTGATCTTATTAACCTCACTGATCTCTGGGAAAGGTAGGAATAGAAGCTCTTTGCATACGTACATCATTTAATTCTGAAACCCTAAGTATCATCGTTCTTAATAGAGATGAGAGAAGTGAGGTTCAGAGAGGCAAGAGCCCTGTTCCAAATCACACATTTTAGCAAGGGAAAGCATCATGATATACCCCAAATACACATTTTCTATAAACTATATCTAAATGCATTTTTCTGCTGAAGTATGATTGACATACAAACAGGTCTGTGCATATTTAACGTGCATTTCTTGAGGAGTATGAAGATAAGTACCGGTATACACCTGTGAAACTGTCACCATGCACAGTGTCATAAACTTAACCATCACTTCTAAAAGTTTCCTTCCTCCATTGTGCGTATGCATGTCATTATAACAGTTAACATAAGATCTGCCTTTTGGACACATTTTTATACATACAATACAGTGTTAACTGTAGACTCCAGGCTGTACAGTAGGCCTCCAAGACTTATTCACCTTCTGTATCTGACACTATGTACCCTTTGCAAGACACCTCTCTTCTCCCAACCCCTAGTAACTATTATTTTACTCTCAGCTTCTGAGTCTGACAGTTTTAGATTCCTAATATAAGGGGTCATTCTAAATGCAATTTTAACATAGCTCTGTATATATCAGAAAGGTATCTGTCGAGTTCCCACCACTTTCTACCCAAAGACAGCACCTAGCAAAAGATGTAACTAACTTTTCATGTATCTGCCTCACGCAATCAGACTTTCTGAGAAGACAGTAGCCATTTGCTAGGTTGCGTGGTAGTTAAATCAATCAAAACAGCTGCCACAGGCAACAACAGAGATGAATCTCATAAATGTCAAGCAAAAGAAACCAGATATTAAAAAGTACATAAAGATATGGTTCAGCTTATAGAAAGTTCAAAAGAGGCAAAACCAAATCGATGGTGTTAGAAATCAATATAGTGGTTAGCTGGAGGGGGCCTTCTGTGGGGTTAACAATGATCTAGTTCTTGGTCCGGGTATTGGTTACATGGCGTGTTTATCTTATGAAAATTTGCTGACTTCTCTGCTTGTGATTCATGCACTTTTCTTTGTTTGATTTCCCATGGAGGCTTTCAACAGATAGTCCCATTTAGAGAAAGCCCAGTTTAAAAACAAAGAGCAGGATTTCTAAAAACACTTTTCCTTTTCTTTTGTTGAACTATAGCGATGGGTATCAAATCAACAGAGTCTGTATACATCTCACACGGCTGAAAGCAAGCCCCCAAACACTTGGGTTTTGATATTGCATAGACCAGGATGCTCCTACTAACTCAAAATTCAGCAGAACATATTGGAATTTGACCCAGCTGTGTGTAAATCCTGACTCTGCTATTTATTTACTAGCAGTGCGACCTTTGACAAGGTGCGTAGCCTGATTGTATCTCCAGTTCTTTACCTGGTAAAACAGAAGATAGCCTAAACTAGCTGTGCGAATTCAGTGGATTCGTGCATGCCAAGCATCTGGTACATGCCTGGCACGTGGCAGGAACTTTTTCCTCCCCTGACCCCCACCATGCTCCCTCACTAGTCATCACTTTCCTGAGGGTAGATTGCCACATACTTGATAGGTGAGTTGGGTGGAGTTTGGCTTTGGTCCTAGGGAAGAGAACATGTGTAAGATGGTCATGAAATCCTAAAGTGTCCCTCCCACTGCATGACCTTAGGTAGAAAATTGCTTCTTGGTTAGGTTGGAGTTTGTGGGTTTTTACTTCTAAAATATAGGCCTGGCCTGGTATATCATTCTGCTTTTCCTCAAGCCTGACTGGCATACCAGATCAGTGGACCTTCAGATGTGGAGAACTGTACAAGAAAGTTATTTGTTCATTCATTCATGCCACAAATATTTATTGAATGTCTACTTTGTGGCAAGCCTGCTGCTGGGTGCTGCATTACAGCAAAGAACAAGACCCATCGGGAGTGGTGTGGTCCATTGCAATGAATGATTACATGGGAACCCCCTTTCCTAGTCTCCAAAATGGTCAGACTGTGAAGTTGGGTGCCCTTCCAGCTTTCCCCTTCTACCCCCAACTCCAAGCTGATGCAGTGGGTGCCCTTGTGAAATGAGTGAAATGTGCCATCTTTTGGTAGACAGCTTAGAAAGCAAGCCAGGGGGTGATGCGTGGGCTGGATTTCAGCTTCCCTTACACCTGGCTGAGTAACTTTGATCAGTCCCCAAA
This sequence comes from Craseonycteris thonglongyai, assembly GCA_004027555.1. Lineage (NCBI taxonomy): Eukaryota > Metazoa > Chordata > Mammalia > Chiroptera > Craseonycteridae > Craseonycteris > Craseonycteris thonglongyai. Next base: position 10,798 of record PVKE010019291.1, on the reverse strand, counting down.
CTACACAGTGACCTATGCAATGACCCAGTGGCACTTGGATATGGGAGTAAGCTAGCATAAACATATCCCCAGCATGACTGGAAGCACTCCATAAAAGCGGGACACTGAACAAGGGTCACAGCAAAACCTATACTTTTAACCTCAAAATAAGGCAAATCAACATCCCAAGACTTTCCCTAGCTCTTAATTTGTGAACACCATTAACTAACTGAAATAACATTAAATAAGTCTCCATAAAATAACCAGCATTTTTGATTTGGTAGACTAATTATGCCCTTTAAATACAGTTTTTGTTTTTGTAGACAAAATCTTCGAAGCAAGGGCTCCATGGGGAAAATCACAGTAAAGGAGTCTTTGATGGGGAAAACTGAAAAACCACTCTGCTGATCCTTGGAAGTGAAAACTGGGTATTAGTTGGATTCTCTACATCCAGCTTCTGACTCTAGCTTTATCCATAGACTTGGAGGCCTGTAGATGTCCTTACCAGCGGTGAAGTTAGCGTGTTTGTTTCTTTCCTCTGTTCCTCTTCATAGTACAATTAGTATTTGCTAAAATGCCAAACAGCTGGATACATATGGAAATCAGCCTTTTTATTGAAAGGTGTTGGTTGGGGCTATTGGCTTATTTATTTAGTAGTCTTGGTTGTGATTTCTTTCCCTTATAGTTAGCAATAGGTTTTCTTTTCCTCCTAACTTACTATGTGAAAAGACTTTTTTTCCCTTTTTTCTTTTATATTCTTATTTATTTATTTATCTTATTGGTTTTGACAGAGAGAGAGAGAGGTACAGAGACAGAGAGAGAACTGAACTGGGGGAGCTCCCAGTTCAGCACATGGTTCTGCACGGTCCAGGGCCGGGATTTGATCCCCAGTCCCCAGCACTGCAAAGTGAGCGCTTAACCCACTAAGCCATTCCGGCTTCTCCCCTTTTTTCTTTTGATGACCATTTGGTCAATGAAATGCACCTGTGTTACAATGCAACATTTCAAAAAGCATATTGTTTTAACCTTAAGTAAAACATTCTGCGACTGACTCACAGAACTGGAGAACATGTCCACACGCTGTAACATAATACAGTTCTTCCCAGTCTGCTTGTCAACCCTGTGTGGCCTTTCTTCAGGCAGAGCTCTGTTTACGTGCCTTTATAAAAGTGGGATTTTGCAATTGCACATGACAGGGATTTCACTCTGGGTGGATTCATGGAAGAGGCTCACTGCCCTCCAGAGAAATAACAGTAAAAGTAGGTCATTTTGATGCTGATCTCCTTAGCAAATTTCTCTAAGACTACAAGTTAAAAAAACAAACAAAAAAACTCCAATCACAACTCAGTTTTTGTATATATAACTTGACAGTGTATCAAGCACTTTCACTTGCAAATCTTATTTTTTTTCCCTTGAAAAATAAACCTCATGAGATAGAAATTATTATGATGATGACATATATTTTCCATTATGCATGTGAGAAAATTGAAGCTTGGAGATATTTAGTGATTTGTTCAGTCATCTGATGAGAGAGAGAAATTGGGGCAGGAAGGGAGGGAGGGAGAAACAGAATGAGAGAAGAAAAGGAAGGAAAAGGAAGAAAGGAAAGGGAAGAGAAATGAGAGATTGAAAGGAGAGGAGAAAGAAGGAAGAATGGGAGCAGGGAGGGAAAGAACCTAAGTTTCTTGATTCTAAATTCCAGGAGATTTTTTGTCAGCCATGGGGCCTGCTATAAACAAATGGTCCAAGTTTCTCTTTCTTTCACCCAGACAGGTTTAGATAAGACAAAGCTATGTCTTTCATGGGCCAGCCTCACGGCCCTCTTTCCTTTCGCTCTACCTCCCATTCTTTCAATGTCTTTACCCTTCAAAGACAACCTGCTCTCCAGAAAGATTCTGACTTTGGCATTTACTTATTAAGGAGAATCTGTTCTCATTCAGTTAATAACACGTACCACCAATGGGAAAAAGTGTTCAAGGGACTTAATTATCCACCCGTGTTGGTGTTAAACAGAAGGCCCAAATGTCTGAGAAATGGGAACGTGATACAATTCAGGGAAGGCCTACCTTGGAAAGTTATGAGATTCAAAGGGATATGAATTAGGTATAAAGAGGGAGAAAAGCACTCTAGGCAGAAGGAACATGCTCAATGAGCTGAGAGCAAGCAATTCATGTGGCAGGAACACAAAAAGAGAAAACGACACAAGAAATTTGGATCGGCTCACACACCACCGTGGCAGGTCATGAAGAGAAACTTGGACTTTATTCTGGAAACAATGGGAAAACCTTCTGGAGCCTTATCCAAAGAATGGCCTAGCCAAATTTGCATTTTAAAATGATCACACTAGCTGCAACTTGGAGAATGAATTTAAAGGCACAAATGGATAAAAGGATACAAAATACCTAACTAAATATCATATTATTGAAAAGCTTGGGATCTGAAAACAGACATACATGAGTTTGATTTCAGGCTCTGCCGTTTATTTTATTAGCAATGTGAACCTGGGCGAGTTACTTAATTTTTCTGTCTTAATTTATTCATTTCTAAAATGAATGCATTTATTTCATTTCTGAAATAAAAGATTACCAGTATATATATTTCCCATGGGGTTGTTATGAGGATTAAATGTAGTCCAAATGAAAACACTTTAGTCTAACTGATAAGATCCCAATGAGAAGTCAGAGACCAATGAATTAATTTACAGAGAGTAATAATTGACTGGAAGTTTTTCATGTCTTCTGGTTATTATAGGCTCTCCACAACATGGGAGACCAAATTCTAATCATCAGATTGCTTGTTAAGCATAAAATCAGAGCAGGGGAGTATTTGGATGATTTAAGTGGCTGCTTTCCTTAAACCTGATATACAAGGGCTGTCCAGAAAAAATCCAGCCATTGTCAATACACTGAGAATGGTTACACGGCTGGATACTTTCCGGACAGCCCTCGTATTCAGCTCCACTATCGAGGTAGGTGATACTCATCTGTGCTTAAACATTTCCATCTGCCTTTCCACCTTTGTTCACCTGGCTGACACTGACTCATCTTTTAGGGTTCAGCCTGGACTCATCATTACAAAGCTTTCTCAATATTGTGAGGTTGGCTTAAGCGCCCTTTCTCTAACCTCCCACAAAACCATATTCAGGTTTCTATTTTCAACTGTATTTCACTGAAGTCATCTGTCTCAGTTTATCTCACCCATTAAGTAATAACCTTCTTGAGAGCAGGGAACACATTTTTTTGGCTGGTCTTTTATGAAGTACAGCAATTTTTACCTAGTAGAAGCTCAAAAAATATTGTTTGAACCACTGGCTGGCCTAGCATATTGATTGCCAAAAGGAATGCAGCTTTATTATTGAACAGTATTAGATAAATAATGTCAGGAATTCTTATTCCTGGTTCTTTGTTTAGTAGTTTCTAAACAAACTACTTTCTTTTTGCTGATTTGGTCAATGCTAACGCAGTTAATAAACTCCATATTTGTTTTCTTTTTTTTTTTTTCTAAAGATTTATTTTATTGTTTGGGGGTGGGGGGCAGAGCAGTCTCTGTAGTTGTACATCATTAGTTGTGACATAATTTCATTCCACACAGGTGGATGTGAGGCCAAGCTGGGGTAGCAACTGAATTGGGGGCCTCCACATAGGCGGTGAGAACCGTTGCTGTTGAGCCATCTTGATGGTTACCAGTTGTGCCACAGTTCAGCATATGGAGTTGCATGAACTGGGGCCAGGAATCAAACCCCAGATCTCATGATTGACAGACAAGTGCTCAACCACTGAGCTATCCCAGCATCCCCTATATTTCTTTTGCATTTGTATCTTGATCAGATTTCTAGATGAGCTAATTTTAATGGGGGGGGGGAAGCATTCTATCAGGGGACTTCTACATAATCATGTGCAGACTTTGTTATTTAATTCTCATCAAAGAGCCGTATTTAGGGACTTTACTGCAGGTCTCCATGCACTAAGCCATACTAGAATCCCAAATAGATTTTGACAAACGTCATATGCAATATATAAGCAAAGTTCAGAGGTAGACAAGTAGATAAAGAAAAGGGAGATCAGGATAGATTTATGAGCCAGGTAAAGAAGAATGGATAGAATTTTGAGAGATGAGAAAATGAGATAAGGCAATGCACCACATGAATAAAATATAAAATTAGAAATGTGTCACGCCTTTCAGTTCTGCTTGGAGAGAACAATCATAACAGACTGATTTGATTAGGACACTGAGTTTCAGCAAGGGAGTAGAATAAATTTATAAGAATAGGGTGGTCAGGGCCAGATCTTGGACAGCTTTTTATGCGAGATGAAGGAACCTGACTATCTGACAGGCAATGGGGACTCATTAAAAACTGGGCAGCAAGGGAAGCCAGGATGGCTCAATGAGTTAAGTGCTTGCTTTGCAGCCCCTGGTTCCAATAATCGAATCCTGGCCCCAGCCCATGCAGACCCATATGCTGAACTGGGGTGTGCTTCCCATGCGGGAGGCTCCCAGTTTGGTTCTTGCCCCCTGGTTTGGCCACTGGCTCAGGTGGGGGGAGGGGGGGCATGCCTTCCATGCAGAAGGCCCCCAGCCCATTTCCCACCCTGTGCGGCCCCTGCTCACCTGTGTGGAACAAAATCATGTTGAAAACTGATGATGCACAACTATGGGGACTGCCCTGGGCCCTCCCCCTTCTCTCTGTCTCTCTGTCTCTGTCTCTCTCTGTCTTTGTCAAAAACAATAAAATAAATCTTTAAAAAAACTGTGCAGCAGAAGAATGGCACACACATAAAGTGGTTTATAAATATCTTATTACCATTTTACAGTTGTGTCATGCTTTGCAGTTATAGATCTCTTTCATATGTATAGTTTCTCTTAATCCTCATCACACTTTGTGAGAGCTATACTATTAATTGTCTCTACTTTATAGAGGAAGAGACTGAAGTTCGGAAGTTTTGAGTGTCTCATCACAAATCCCACAACTAGTAAGTACAGAACCTAGAGACTTGAATCTCAGCTTTCTGACTCCAAGTTTTGTGCTCTTGCTACTACAATGCAACCTGTAAGAAGACACATTATTGGTCTAAAAGAAGACACTTTTAAGAATTATAGGATGGAATAGAAAATAAGCAATTGGTAAATTATTAATATCAGAGACTGTATTTGCAGGAACAGTTAGGAGTTAAGAAGTAATGAGGGCTCATATTAGGATATTCCCAGAGGGAATAGAAAGGTTCTTTACATATTAAATGTATTTTAAATTTTGAGTGGAAGTGGTTAAAGGAATTTCAAGAATCAATGCAGAGTAGAAAGGTGTTTGTCATTTGGAGTAGAAGTGGTAGATGGGAAGAAGAGAGCTAGAAAATTTCCTGTCTCCTGAAACATCAGCTAAAATCTCTTTCACTTGCCTGTAGGAAAGTGCTTCCACCTGATGTCCTCCTGAGTGATTTGGGCACTTTACCATGTGAGGATGGTATTGTATTTGACAGTAGGAGTTGCAGGGATACCAGGATAGCTCAACAAGCTGAATGCTTGTCTTGCAACATGAGGCCTGGGGATCAAATCCCAGCCCTGACCTGTGCAAACCCACATGCTGAACTGTGGTGCACAACTGGTAACCACCATGATGGCGGCGAAGCTTCTTGCCTCCCTTGAGGGAGAGCCCTAGTTCAGTTTTACCCTGTGCAGTCTTGCATCCACCTGTGTGGAAGGAAACTATGTCAGAAACTGATGATGTGCAACTATGGAGACTGCTCTGGGCCCTCCCCCTTCTCTCTGTCTCTGTTTCACCTTCTCTCAAACAAGAAAATAAATCCTAAAAAAAAAAAAGGCTGCAGAGAGAGAGGATGCTAGGATAGCTCAGTGGTTGAAAGCTGGGCTCACAATCACAAGGTCTGGGGTTCAATTCCCAGCCCTGGCTCATGCAAGCCCATATGCTGAACTGTGGTGCAGCTGGTAACCACAGGGAAGGCTCAGCAGCAATGGTTCCCATTTCCCATGCAGGAGGCCTCTGGTTCAGTTCCTGTCCTGCACGGCCCCACATCTACCTGTGTGAAATGAAGCCATGTCACAACTAATGATGTACAACTATGGAGACTGCTCTAGGCTCTCTCTCTCTCTCTCTCTCTCTCTCTCTCTCTCTCTCTCTCTCTTTCACCTTCTTGCAAAATATAAATTAAAATTAAAAAAAAAAGTTTCAGAGAGCACGAATCCTATTGTATAGGCTTTTCAAGTTGACAAAGCACTTTCAGGTTTGCTCATTTTCTTCTGCAAACAAAGCTATGGACATTATCTCCAGTTTTACATGTGTGATCCTTCGGGCTCATCAGGGTGAGGAGACTTGCTTTAGAAATCTGGAATTTCCACTTTGTCTAACATTATAGTTACTAGTTTTGTTATATGTGGCTATAGGGCACTTAAAATGTGGCTGGTCTGATGTGAGATGTGTTGTCAGTGTAACATATACACCGCATTTCCAAGACTTTGTATAAAAAAAATAATGTAAAATATCCCCAGAAAGTTTTACATTTGATTGCATGTTGAAATGATAATATTTGGAATCAAGTGAGTTCAGTAAAATACATTATTAAAACTAATTGCACCTGTTTCTTTTTACATGTTTCCTAGGAAATTTAAAATTACCTGTGGGGCTTGCATTAGATTTCTATTGGACAGAATTATTCTAGATCATAAGGTTATAGGTAGGATTTCAACACTCCAAGGTCAATATTCAATCCCCCCAAAATACTCGCTTTAAAAGAGGTGGCAATAGCAGTAATGATTATAGTTAATATTTATTGAGTACCAGTTATAGTTTCTAAGCTCTTTACATGCATGCATTAATTTAATCTTCATCATAATTTCCTGGCCTGAGTATTATTTTATGTATAATAGAGCATTTTCTTTTACAATGAGAACCAGAGAACTCCGGTAGCTTTCTCAAGGTCACAGACTTAGTGGAGCCAGAATTAAGACTTAAGCGGTCTGCTTCCAGTGCCATTAGGAATGCCTTAGTGGTTGCCTCTGTTGGGTATGTCCCAAGGAGACATTTGGGTTGGCTTCACTTTATTTTTGACCTACCATAAGTCAGGCAGTGTGAGAGACTTTGGACGTTACCTCATTCGATCTTTGCAAGAACCCCATTGAGTAGTTATTTTTCTTATTTTATAGGTGAGCAAACTGAGGCTCAGAGAGGTTGCACAACCTGCCTAAAGTTACACTAGGTACATGCTGGAACTCAGTTTCTAACCCAACCTGAACCCAAAGTTGCTATTCCATCGCTACACCATCTGTGAAAGAGCTGCTCCTGAGTCTCCTGGGGCTGAGTCCCAGGCCGAAGCAGTCTCTTTGGGGTGGGCTCTGGGAATGAACTCTTTTTAGAATTGCTCCAGGTGACCCCCATCCATCCAATTACCACCCTATCTGAGTCTTTCATTTTCAACATCTTGTTCCCTGGGAGTCCTGCCTCTCAGACTCTCCTGAGAGCTAATGCAAATTATTTAAAAAGAAAGGAAAAGAAAGAAAGAAACAAACACAGAATTTCCTTCAGGTCGCCTGCAATAGGGCTAGCCATTCATCTCATGTTGTTTCATTCAACTCTATTGTCATCTGCCCAATGGTTTAATCAAAGAGAGATAACCATAGATTTCAGAGATAAAATAGCTGAACCTCCTGAAAACATTCTTAGAAACATCTATCGGGTAAGCAGCTTGAGGTTGTCTGAAACAAGAGGGGTGGAGATTTAAGGAGTGTAGAGGTGGTGGGGGTAGGAGGAAGGATCAGAGCTCTCAAGGTGATTTACGGGGGTCCTAGATAATTCAGGAAGAACCACTGGATGTGAATGAAGGCACAGAACAAAGGAGCCAAGTGGATCTTTTAGGGTGGGGTTGTGCACGCATGTGTTGTGAGGTTAACAGTAGGGTTTTTGCAGCCTTGTTTGCAAGTAAACAAGCAGTTACATTCTGTGACAGATTCAGGACCTCCAACTATCATACAACAAAATGTAATGTCAGGCCCCAGGTATCGTGGCAACCTAATCTGACACAGTAGCAAACAAGAATTGTTTGAGATTCTGAGAAAGAAGCCAACACTATGTATGTCAGAGCTGGCTTGGCTTCCTTTGACCAATTTCTCCTGATTTAGCAGTACTTCCGTTTCTGCCCTAATTTCCCCTGGTTTGCAAAACTACGTCACTTAACTGAACTCAGCTCCAGACTTTAGAAAAACAAAATTTCGGACTTCAGCAAGGGTTTTCTTGGCATTTCTATTTCTGAAGAATTTAACGTAACTCTGATTTTTCTCTTTACCCCTGAAAGATGGTAGCTATCAGTTGTGCTTACTCTTTCTCTATTTCTCCCTTTTTAATGCAGTATAATGAAGTGTCTGTTTAAAAGTGATTAAAGATTTCAGTGTTTGGTTTAAACCAATATTTACCAGTGAAATCCCGCCAACATAAATGTGTAGGCGAAGTAGAAAATATTGGCTTAAATCAATCTCCCCTTGAACAGCACATACAGACAAGGACTGTAAATGTTTTGCCTGTCACTTCTGACATTCTGGCCTCTTTTTCCAGCCTCAAACATATATCAATCAAACACAGATTCGGAACAGTCTTTAAACTGGAATTACCTAGGTAATAGATTTTGTTCATAATTTTTTTAAGGTGGTTTTTTTATTTGCCAAGGTTGTCATTTTATATTCTTTTTGTTTTGGTGGTTCTTCTGAAGTTTATCACACAATGTCATGTAATCTAGTTTAAAGGGTTTTCCTGGATTGTGAAAATCAACATTATTTAAAATAGTAGCAAGCAAGAAAATACCAATCTTTAAAAAAAAAACCAAAAAGATATACTACAAAGCTTGTTACAGAAACATGCAGCAGACATTTGGAGATTAAGTCAGTCTTGTTGAGTGATGGCTTTAATTTAGCAAACATTTACTGAATTGAATTTATTCACTGGTTGAATTTATTGAATGAACGAATTACTGCTACACTTCGAGTGAATTTCAAATAGTTGTCGCTTGGAAGAGAAATTATTTTTCTGAAACTGAATAGCACAGGCAGCCAGCAGACGGGAGGACCCAGCTGGCACCTGGCAGCCCCAGCCCCAGAAGAACTGGAGAGGGTGGAGAGTGAATGAGTTTTACATGGCCCAGGCTCAGCACCAAGCCCTTAGTGAAAACTGAATTGCAGTTCCCACACCACACTTCCTCTTAGGTAGGGACGGCTGGGTCTGAGATGGCGAAGAAGGAATGACTCATCTTCAAAAAAAAAAAATGCCACTGAAATTGCTAATAGCAAGCTCTGAACAAAGCCTGGTAAACAGCAAGCACTTCATCAAGGCTAGCCTTCAAAACAGGTCAAATGAAAGACAAGAAGAGCTTATTATAATTTGAGGGGGGTAAGTGTGGCATGTTCCAATCAAGATTTAGGGGCAAAAAATTTTTTTGCTGTCTGGTCGTGATAGCATCCCTTTTGTTGCTATCTGTTCATTCCAAATGCTCAAGAGCCTGTGTACCAAACCTGAAGGAACACGGGAAGGATTGATAAGAAGAATGTTAATCACAGCACCTATTAATTGAGAGAGTCCCCCTGAACAAAGTATCTCTAATTGTCCAAGCAACCTGTGAGGTAGACTGTAGCATTATCATCGAGATATAGATGAGAGAACAGATGGAAAAGACAATGGTGAAGGAGACTGCTAAGGTGCCTGGGTGTCTGGGCTTCACGGTAGGCCTTGGGTGGGGCAGGAGGGTTACAAAGAAGTGAAAGACACCGTCATCACTGTCCTCCAGGAATGCGCGGTCAGGACAGGGGCAGGCACACACAGACAGAATGAAAACTGCCAGGGCACACTGTGGGCTGTGGGCTAAAGCATCAGAGGACGGACGGGGAGCAGCCAAGGTGTGCTTGTGCTTTGAGCAGAGCAGGTGCTTAATACACGTGTGGAGAAGCACACTAAACTGAACTGATCGAAAAGCCAGGTAGAGGTGATCAGAGCAGGAAAGACGTGGAGCCCAAAATGAAATGCAAAGCAGCAAGGCAGTAAACCTTAGTGAACAAGAGTGTTGAAGATAAATGGTGAGAGTCAGAATAGGTCCAGATACGAAGTGAGGTGGGGAAGTCTGGACTTGATACAGAAACAGTAAGGACAGTGGAAGTTCATGAACAGGTGAGAGACCTGAGGAAAGAGGGAACTTCAGACAACTAGGTCAGCAGGAGTACTTAAGATGCCCTTAACGGGAAGGAGCTAGAGTGAGGACCCCAGGATGACCCCACTGTAGGGAACTAGGTTGAAAACAATGCAGACTAGACTAGGTGGTGACAATAAGATGAAAGAAAAGAGTTAAGTTCTCAGTAATGTCTGGAAGGAAAAATACAGTGTTCCCTCGCCACTTCGCGCTTCATGTTTTGCGGCTTCAGTGTTTCACGGGTTTTTCCAAAACATTCATCAAAAAATAAAAATGAAAAAATACAACCCTGTCGGCAGCCACATGGCGGAAAGGAGCGTTGTTTCATGTGGATGCGCGAGAGAGAAGGATCCCTGCGTGTCAAACCAAGAGATGAGCTGACTCAGAGTCCATCCCACGGGCTCTCATAAAGGCGCGGGATGGGTTTCCGGTGCCACATCGACCCATGAGAGGACGAGTGGGTTTATCCCTGTGAGCTGATTGTCTGCGCATCATCGCAGCCTCACCTAGCATCTTCTCTTGTTGTATCTCGCCAGTCTTGTCCATGATGTTGACTGTCTCGCATACTGTATTTTAGTGTTGTGTTGGCGATCACTTGTTTTGTTTAAGCGATCACTTTTTTTATTAATTAAGCCCTTATAATG